>BQNB010012465.1:54133-79098 GCA_026074375.1 Tanacetum coccineum
AGTTTGTAATGTTTAATTATTAATGTAATGTTTTTAAATTATTTTTTTAGTTCGGTCGCCTGTGCGGTCACCACTACGGGTGTTTGGTCACTGTGTGATCTAGAAGAAAGAAAGCTGAGTTGGCGCTGACGTGACGATATCCTCTGCGGTCACCACTACGTTATCAGTCTTACAGTTTTGTAATTATCAAATTACTCATGGTTCAAACTCATAATCAATGACATTGAATTACTCATAAGTTCACTATCTTATAATTTAAAGTTATTTAATACAATTTTTCAAATATGTAAAAGCATCTACAATGATAAACATTTTCAATAGGATAAATGGATAAGAATATGTTAAATCACAAACTTATAAATCTTTTTGATACTATAAATCTAAGGCTTTGATTCCATTGAAAATGTTTTTATTTTGAGAAGGTTGAGAAATCTTTGTTTGAGCAAATTGATTCATATTTTTTTATTTGATTTACAAGTAAACATCATTTAATAGTGAATCGAATCTATAAATCACAAATCATTGTTAAAATCGAGTTATGATAATGATTTATTAAATTTGTACTAGATTGATTTAGTATTGTATTTATATCGCAAAATCAAAAGATTTTTAACATTGATTCATTTTTTTTACACATTTTAGATTATAGTCACATTAAAATGAGTTATACGTTTGAAAAACTTGAATCAAAGTTAAAAATCTATCGTTTTTGAAAACCTTCTCAATCTTCACAAAATAAAAAACCTTCTCAATCGATCTAGCTTCATAAACCGAATATCATTATGTATAAACTTTTTACAACAATATGAATTGTTCAACAATAACACATGCATTAAATTATAAAAATGTCTAGGAATTTGAACCTCTAATCAATGTTTTAAAATCCGGATTTTAAATTGACCCGGTCGAGCCACCGGGTCACGGTTCAACCGGGTTTTACGGCCGAAACCGGCTTCTGGTCACATGACCGGTTCACGGTTCAACCGGCCGGGTCAAACCGGGTTTTAAAACATCGCCTCTAATTACATAGATATAACCTATAACTCAGTATGTTTGAAACAAAAAATAAACTTTTTCATAAGTTTTAAATATGAGAAATGCTAGATTCACACTTAATTTACACAAAAAAATTTCACACCCATATGTGTCAATCAAATATAAGTAGTGAAAAAAAATGATAGAATGTGATTGGTGCAACTTCTATGCCACATATGTATGTGGAAGTTTTTATGTAAGTTGTGAGTGGATCTAACATTGCTTTTTAAATATTTTCATGAGTTATAAACCTTTTTGTAGACCTCTGCCCTAAATTTGTACTCCTAAATTAACTTATGATTCTCCATATTTGGGGAGAGGAAATTACATAGAATAAGTGAACCATAGTTTCGATAATGTTTCACACTGCGTGTAAAGGTCACTACAAAGTTGATTTTGTTATTAAAAACCAACTCAAGTCTTCATTATTGTCTCATTTAAAGTCACTCAAACTTTATTTTCTATACATAGGAAGGTTCTACGAGAAAATTTACATATTGATTCTAAGAATTGGGAAATTTGAATCATTTATTTAATAAAATGAACATAATCTTTTTAATTTGATTATTATTTTAGTATTGTTATAAATTTACGTTGAGTGATTTAGAGTATTCAGGGGATGGGTTTTTTTCAGTCTTGTTCGTGTTATTAATCATTTGGTACAAGGATTTGCTGTTGCATGTTTAAACACTTAACGACACCCAATCAACATTCTGTATTATTCATTTAATAATTTTGTTGATTAATATTTCTATGCAGAATAGTTGAATGTGTTTTATGTGTGAAAATAAAGTTTTATTGAGTGACTTGGGAGACATAATATGATAAAACATGAGTGGGTTTTTGTAAGCAAAAGAATAAGTTTAGTGACTTTAGTAGAAGAGTTTTAAACTTGAAGTGATTTTTATAGTTCGAAATAACGAAGCATGACTTTTAATGATACTTAATGATGCTAGACGTCTGAGGAGTAACTTGTTGAATTGACTATTTAATGAAACTTTTCCCTATTTGGGGTGAATTAAGGGTTTTTTTTACAGAAGATCCGGTGAAGATCATAATTGTAGGTTGGGGTTTTCTTGTAAATGAAGATCCGGTGATTAGAGAGTAATTAGAGGTTTTTTTATTTTAGGTAATTAATGAATTTAATTGATCCAATGGTTGATAATAATTTATTTTACAGGTGTCATTCTCTAGTTATTTTGGGTGAAGATGAGTTTTTCAAAAGCTTGTTTTATATAGGTTATATAGATATAGTTTTATATAGGTTATAGATATTATATATATATATGAGTAAACTACATTTTTGGTCCTTGTGGTTTGGCGCGAGTTCACTTTTGGTCCAAAATTCAAAAAAGGTTCACTTTTGGTCCAAAAACATAGTTTCTGTCCACTTTTAGTCCAATCCCGTGAATTTGCACTAAAATTTTTGGACTAAAAGTGAACCGAAACTATGTCTTTTGGACCAAAAGTGTAACGAAACTATGTCTTTTGGACCAAAAGTGGACCGAAACTATGTGTTTTGGACCAAAACCAAACTTTTTTTTATTTTTGGACCAAAAGTGAGAAAATGCACCAAAACACAGGGACCAAAAATGTACTTAACTCTATATATATATATATATATTTTTTTTTTTTCCTCAATCTTTTACACCACCCTCGTAAATGACTGTCAATCACCGAAAACTTTCATCCATTAGTACCAAATCCAAATAAAAATAAAAACCGTTCTAACTATCGACTTCTTGCCGGTTTGCGCAAGTATTGTGTTATATTTTTTTTAGTATAAAAATAATCATTTAGCTGTGATCAAATTATTTGGTGATTTAAAACATAAAATATTTGCTCGCCGAAACTTTTTAATTACACGGATATCCGCCACCGCATTGCACGGATACTCTGTCAAGTAATACAATAATTAGCAGACAATGAAATACCAAATTGCGCAAACCCCATGGATTATTTAGATGCAGTGTTAATTTTTTTACAAAACATCAATTTTTCATAAAGTCGTTTTAAATGCATCCGGTCCATCGAAATGTGTTTCTAGTATTACAATTCAAAAAAAATTGTAAACCTGATCATATTAAGGTTTGGTTCTGTCCTTGTACGCATCTAGATGAACTACTTACCCAGCTATGTTGAGCTGTGGGTGTTTGTACTTTTAGAATCTTTTAGTTAGTAAAATTAAAATTTTAAGTAATACACAAGAGGGCACAATTGCTATCATGTGTTGAGGTCACATGATCACACATGCTATTTATTGTATTCTATAAAGATTTATGCAGAATTGTGAGGAACATCACTATTAGTCAAATCTGATTCACATGATAACCTCCTGAAATTTTCCAACTTATTGAAGAACACGAGAAGATATGACTCAGACTCACTCACTTTACACTGGTCAAACTAAATGACTAGCTTTAAGACACTTGTGTTAATCATTGATCTATTTCAGACTTGTATTATACCAAGATTCTTATATAACGTAATGTGTACACAACTTATACGAGTAGAGTTGCAATATGGGTGGATATGACTTGGTCAAAACGTATAACTTTTTAGAGTGTATCAAAATATGTCAAGTATCAAACGGATGAGTATTCGCCTGTTCACATAATGGGGAGGGCGAGTCTTTAACTGACATATACTCGACCTAAATGAGATATTTTCGTGATCATTTCCGACTCTTTCTCTCACCACCCAAAAAGTGTATCTGATGAGATTTGAACTTTAGAACTCTTGTGAGGAGGTTAGCTCTAGGCCAATTTAGTGATGGTTCAAGTATTATCGTCCCAAATTTACAAAACTTAGAATGCAAGTATCTAGCAGGAATTCATCAAATACAAATTCATCATATACCATTTTTGTGTTTCAGTTTCGAATAAAAGAACAACGCACCAAAATCTTTTTCCAGAAAACAAGTTTGCAAATCAAGGAAACACAAATAAAAAAATCATCTTAAGTTGTTTAAACCAAATCATCACAAAAAAAGGAGATCCCCAACAATTCTAACCGAGTGAATAAACACTAGCAAACAAAAGGTTTCATCCCTCAAACTATCAAAACAATAATCCGGAAATTATAACCTAAAAATCAAAAGGGTTATGCACATTTTTTCAGATTCTGAAACAGAATTTATAAACCACACTCTGGATAACGAAAGTCCAACACAAAACAACAGAAAATCAAAACATCAAGAAGGAACAAACACACCTCTTTTGAAAATCGATATCGAACCGAGTTAATCATCAGTTGATTCACGGATTATCCAAGAGAAAAACCCAATTAAAACGGCGGTTTTTTATCAAGATCCCCAATTGTGAAACCCTATTTGGTTTTCGCACGAACAAATCAGGGAGCCCGTGGTTACGAACACAAGAAGAAGGAGAAGAGCGATCATAATTGCCATCTTAGTCGGCGGACAAAACCACCAGACAAGGGAAGAAGAAGAGACCCCAAGGAGACGAACTCCACACACACAGAAAAGAGGCGGTCAAAAACAAAAGGGGGGGACACCGGGTTAACTATTAACCCTAACAGGTTTTGCATATAAACCGAAACCAAAAACCCCACCACTTATTCAATTTTATATAAACAATATTTAATATATAATATTTAAGTTTTAGGCTTATTTATTTAAAACATAAGTTTACCCCTTAGATATTAAGATTGTAACTTTGCCTAAAACTCGAAGATAGAAAATATAGTAGTCTAAAAAAATTACACTGCCTACTATATCGAGAGAATAATTTTTAAGGAGTAATTAACCTTAGATTATTCGGTTTAAAGTTTCAAAACTTCTTATTTGGTTTATGATAAGAAAATTTCAAAACTTCTTATTTGGTTTAATGAAAAAAAATTTCAAGACTTCTATTTTGGCTTACGATAAGAAAGTTTTTTTTAAAGATTTTACATATTAGGTTATGATAATAATTATACAAAGATAAATGTTTTTTTTTAAAGATTAAAAGTCTAAGATTTAAGCTTATAAAAATATAAATGTTTAAAAGATTATTAAGATTTACATTAAATTAAGTTTTTAAAGAATTAACAAAGTTTTCAAAGGATTTATAAAGAATATTATATCAGATTTAAATAACAAATTTTTTTTAAAAAAATGTTTGGAAAGATAATACTTCTAAGATAAACAAATTGGTCAACAACCCAGTGCTCAATGCCTATATTGAAAGGGCAAACATACACAACGATACACGGTCGAAGACAACACTATGAATGATCAAGGGGGGTGATTGTTGTTTAGATGATAAGGACACGAATCTGGGTTTAGTGTTTAGTGTTGTTATAACTGGTTTTTTTGTGGGATAGTGTAGGTTTAGATTTGTTAAATCACGAGGATAAAATACTAGATGGTTAATAAATGGAACTTTCAAAAGCTTTTATCGCCATTAAAAGAGATTGAGAGGATGCATTAATGGATGAGATGTGTTGTTGTTGATGGTTAATCACATTATTAGGCAGAAATGAAATGACAATTCATACTGTTTGTTAGAAGTATTATTAAGATATAAGACTTTATGTTATATTTATCCATTTAGACTTTGTAATATTTCTGCAAGGATTATAGGATTAGCAGAATCAAACATTAAAGCCCGCAGGCCCAATAGCCAAACGGAACTTTAGGAATAAATAACCGCTTTGTGAAAAGATACGACTCTTAATTCACACCGGTTCATTAGGTATAAATATTCATTGTAATTACTTTGATCAATACAGATAATAATAACTGAATTTACTTTAGTTGTAATCATTTGTGTGCTTCAATTCTTTGAGTATCGTTATATAATTTTCTGCACTAAACCGAACATCCAAACACCCCTCTACACAAAACCATGAATTCGCATACTGGGAAGAGGAATTGGAGGGAACGATTTCCCGTCATAACCAATTCTGAACACTGTTGATTTTCTACTTTGAATTTTTTTTACTTTTTTATTTTTTTTCTTAACTTAAAAAAATCTAATTTTTTTCGTAGAATAAAATTAATTTTTTTTTTAAAAATTTAAAATTTTAAAAAGTATGAAAAAATTTAAAATTTGTTTAAAAAATTAAGATTTTAAAAAGTGCGAAATCTTTTGTAAAAAAAAAAAATTTTTTTACTAAAAATAACGTAAAAAAATATTTTATAATTTTTTTGGTAAAAAAATTCAAATTTATTAAAGTAGTAGTTAAAGTACTTTTTTAAAAATTACGATTTAAAAAAATTATAATTATAAATATGTTTAAGAAACAAGGGTAATATAGTCATTTTATGGTCATATTAATGATATCAAACAAAATTTGAATATACGTGAGTGTAATGAGTAAAAAAAAAAAATTGATCGTTACGGTACAAATGAGAAATTAAGTTGGTAAAAAATTGTTTTTAAAATTATTAAAAAAAAAAAAAAAACAGCCAAATCACACATGCTTTGTCAGATTAGACCGCAAGCAGCATCCAATAACCATACTTTTCCATCTTATTTAAGAAGAGATCTTCCATGTGAAGAGTAACTTCCATGCTTTCTCCTATTAAATCATCTTTTCTTGTGGAACACTATCATATACCATCATTAACATTCAACATTCAATCTCAAAGATACACCATGAGCTGCAAACCATTGTTCTTTTTGTTTTTCTTGATCTTCTTTCATCTTTTAGTTTTTTCGTTCGGCTATGAAAGACATATGTTCCCTGGAGCACGATTTCCACCAAGAAGAATGATGGCAAGATCACATCTCACTTCACTTTCTACAGATCCATCTATGCACAAAGGCGCAACGATGAACGAGCTTCAGACATCAGTGCAAGATAGTTTAAGGAAGCGGCCACCTAGCAAGTCAAACCCTTCGCATAACTTGTGATCATAGATCTTGTTAGTACTATGTGTAGAGATCAAGAATAAAGATTAAAGAGCATATATTTTTTTCTCACAGTGAATTCCTTAATTTTTAGTTCTTCTTTTAAAAGGCCAATAAGTCACGCCCGAATGGTGGAACTTTGCGGTCTGCCTAGTAACACATCCATGGGAACTCACCAAGTACCAACCACTGAGATGAACTGAACTGGATGATTTTAGCTTCTTTTTTTTCATGATAGGGAGGAAGATTTCAATGTAGAAAGTTTTGATTATAGTTTATATGTTATTTAATTCACATGTTAATGTAATTTAGCTATTATGATTTATATATCAAACTCTTCACATAACTAGTGAATTAGTGATCTATTGATCTTATTAATACTTTGTGTCGGGAACAAGCATGAAATAAGGAAATATTTACAGAGAAAAGGCAACCGACCCTCCGACGGCCCCATCGACCGGTCTCACGGCTAACATGGGAGTGGTGTAGAAAGGAAATCTTATATGTGAGTATCCTTCATATATATCCGCCATGTTCTTCCATGTTAGTTCTCTTTTTCCTTGACATATATAGGAGATTCTAATGTATAAACTTTTGAGTTTAAATTTTTTACTAGGTTTGTCGATTTTACATTTTATTTAGCTTATGTGAGTTTTAGATTTAGATTTGTTACTAGGTTTTTTCTCCATCAACTTGTGAAAACTCAAAAGGTATAATTAACAGTTGTAGAATATATTATATAGCAAGCATATTTTCCAGATGATAATGAAACGTGAAGAAAGCTAAGAAAATAAATTAGTACTAAACGTTATTAGTTGCAATACTTTTCGTTGAAACTATGTTAAGAACTTGTATTGATTATTGATCACTTGTTCAAATCTAGGCCAACATTTTTGTTTTCTTACAGATCAAGGTTCAGAAACATAATGAAATGACTGCCATGTTTTATAGACACGTCTCTAGTAACTAAATTGGCATTGTGGACCTTTCATTTAGGCATGTTTTAGATGGGTTTGTATTTGTTGTTTTGTTACATTTGCTTTCACGAGTCTATATGCTTTATTGTGATTGATTTCAAATTTCTACTAACACATGTTGCCTCGTTTTTTGTGTTTCTATGCTCAGATCTGCCTTCTATCCATTATGGCTTATGTTATTTGTACCCCCTAAAAAGCCATCCGTACCCCCTCATGTTTTTTTCTCTTTTTTTTACTTTTTTTTTTTTTTTATAATTTTGTATATGTTATAAAACTGTGACACGGAAAATACGGACTGAAATTTATAAAGTTTAACAAGTCAAAAGCATGAAACTATCAAAAAATACGGAACAAAACCTGAAATAAAACTGCGTTATACTGCAAAAAAAGAGTACAAAAAGAATCTTTTGTACATTTTTTGTACTTTCTAACGGGCCAGGGGTACCAATAGTAGCACCCATCCATTATTTAAGCCATGGTTTTTGTCTGCTACTGGAGCAATTAATAATGCACAATGTTATACAGGGAATGTTTTTGCACAAAAATTGCAAACATACATTAATTGCTCTTGTAAAAATACATATACAATTAAAAAGTAGTTCTATAAAGTACTTTTCAAGATTAGTTCCTAGAATGTGATCTAGATTATCTAATGTTTTAAAACCCGAGTTGACTAAGCCGGTTGAACCACGAACCGGCTTGGAGATCGGTTAGGATGTAAGAGCCTTAGGTGTAGTAACACCATAACATCATATTTTTGCCGTCACGTCAACGCCACATCAGCATAACACCAACACCAACACCACTCCTCTAATCATAACACCAAATAACACCACTCACCTCTTTATTTTCATAAAACCCCCTAAACAATTATTTCATTATTTTAACAAACTAACTATTTCATTCATAATTAAACATACAAATTACATTAAAAAAAACACATTACGAAATTAAAAAAAATACATTACGAAATAAAAAAAACATTACGAAATTAAAAAAAAACATTACGAAATAAAAAAACATTACGAAATAAAAAATAACATTACGAAAAAAAATACATTACGAAATTAAAAAAAAACTACTCGTCTTCGTCTTCGTCGTCCTCGTCACCCAAATCATTTTTCATTTTGTTTTTGATCAATTTTTTTTGCTTCTTGATCCAATAGGCGTCGTCTTCGTCCAAATCCTTGGTGCTAGTAGCTAGAAACCTCAACTCCTCCAACCGCATTAGTGTGCGGTCTTTTTCGGCTTGAGCTTCGAAAGCCCTTTCGGCGGCTTCCCGTTTCAGACGAAGCTCCTGCTCCATTAGCTCCCCGAATTGGGCCGACGCGCTACTTCCACCGGTGCTCGCCGTTGCGTCGGATTTGCTTTTCTTGGCGGGCCGTTGTTTGCCGGGCGGACGTGGTCGTGCATCGTGACCGAATAGATCCTCCTGGCTAGCCCCGGGGACGTCTCCGGTTAAGTCAACTTGTTCCGGTGCGTCCCATTTCGGGTGGAATCTCAAAACGGCCCAAGCATCTTCTTGAGAAAACGCGACCCCTCTATGCTCGTCACGGTAAATACTTTGAGCCCGTTTCAAATAATCCACATCGTTTTCGCCACTTTTCCCCAAACGTTTGGCCCGTTTGTACGCGGCGTTGAACTTTTGGCAATTGGCATTCAACGTATGCCATTTACTAGTCAACATATCCTTCGTACGGTTTTGAAAATTTTTTCGAATTGAACTCGTTCAAAACCCGATACCAAAACGTGTCATGCTTTTGTGACCTTCCGACATTATTATCTTCGGAAACGGCCACGTAACATGTTGCAAGCAATTCTTCTTCGACCGGTAGCCAACGGCCCGCTGCTACCGGCTCTTGGGGCTCGTCTTCAACATTTTTCCCCTTCGGGCTTTAGTTTTCTTGCGACCGCCTTTTTTTGGCGAATCGACTTGTTGAGGTTGAGTGAGTGTTTGGGAAGATTCTGAGTGGAATGATGGTGGGTTTTGTTGTAGATTATCTAAATCACGGTTTAGGATTTGTGATTGTTGCCATCGGAAAAAAGCTTGTTGTTGTTCTTGTTGGTATTGTTGAAACTGTTCCGGCGTCATCGACCCGGTGAGGAGATTCATGAAACTGTTGTTGGGAAATTCAGACATTTTTTTTTATTGCTAAAAAGATGTATGTTTGTATTTGAAGGATGGGTGAGTGGTGAATTTGTATGTGATTTTGTATTTGGTAATGTGTTGTATATATAGTGAGTTGAGTGAGGGGGGTAAAATGATTTTTTTTTTAAAATCAGCCGTTTTAGGGGGTAAAATGAAAAAATTTTAATTTTTTTTTTATAAATACTAGCCGTTAGGGGCTAAAATGAAACATTTCAAAATTAGAGGGAAAGAGTAAAATTTAAATTCTAGCCGTTAGGGGGGTAAAATGATTTTTTTTTAATTCGTTATTTACATCCAAAGGCGTCCCAATCCATGTAAATAAGAATTAGAAACTTATGGATTCGGACGATTAATAATTCTCTATCCAAATGAAGAGGCGTCCCAATTCATTTAAATAAGGAGATTATAAATCATCCTACTTAAGTATAGTTGGCACAAAACCATGATATTAAATCAAAGCGAAAGATACATTAAGTAGAAGGTGTCTCCTTGGCGGTATGATTCTCCAAAATCATAAGGAGTAACGAGAAGAATAATGAGACATTAATCAATCGCGTTCACAAAAGTAGATGCCCTAAAATGGCATGATGCGAGCTAAATTTGTTGTTGTCGTATTACAATTAGACCCAACCTGATTAAATGCGGTGGGGTTTCATGATGAACGCATGCTTGTTCAAAAGTCCGAGGTGATTTCAAACTCATAATAGAATAGTAATCACAATGGATTGACAACTATGTCAAAAGAGTTTTTCGATATCATCAAAAATGGTATTATTTAAAGACATGAAAAAATTTGTGATGACCATCGTATCCTTCACGAAAGTCTTGAAAATTTTAGAGACCATTTTTTTAACACACAACGTCTTTGGAAAGAGTTTAGAGACATTGTGCAACACAACAATGTCTTAGAAATATACGAGACTATTGTTCACATCACAATGTCTTAAGATAAGTTTATGAGACAGTGTGTCCACTCACAATTTCTTGTTAAGAAAAGTTATAGATCCATTGTGGTCACTCACAATGTCTTAAAGGGATAATTAGTATTTATATAAACAACATTTATCATAAAAATATAATACATTCTAGAAGGAAGAACATAATGACAAAAATAGTCAGACAAAACCTATATAAATTACTTTTATATAAAGTAGGTAGCCGGTATTCCTAAAGGTAAGCGTAAGAGATCAATAAGAAAGTAGCTAATATATATAGGTATTCTTATATAATATCCACATTAATGCTCCGAGAGATAAATGAAATCAAGAAGTAACACGCTAATGTAGTATGAATAAATCGGATAAAAAAAATATTTATATAATCTGACCCTATAAAGGTAAATATAAAACGCATATAGATAGACGTAGAGTCTGAAGAATCATAGTCCAAAGTGTTAAATACTCATTAGTCCATGTAATAGTAGTGAGAGAACAAAAAAAGAGCTTATAAAGGATCCACGGAGCATGCTCGCAAACGAATAATCGAATAATCACAAGAGGAGAGACACTAAATTTTTGAAAATAGTCATAAGTCTAGGTTTAAAACGAACCATTTATCTATGAGCAGTGCTCTGGTAAACCAATCTGTAACACCACACCCCAATAAAAGTCCAGAACCAAGCGAATACAACGTTAAGTTGGGTGAGACGTCATAGTTACAAAGTACAAGTCACGGAAAGCGACCTCCAAAATGAGACGTTTTAGAAATAAGTTTTCACATTCGACATATTAAAATATCAGAGTTTATGAATAGGTCCCAATAGTTTAACAATACACAATGTCTTGAAAAGTAAAGTTTTGTCGAATGTATAAAAATGTAGAGTCTCTAGTACATATCCGTGCGGCTTCCCTCTGAGCAAAATACCTGAAAACCTAAGATAAAACATGCTAAAAAGTCAACAAAATGGTTGAGTGAATTTATAGGTTTATGTAATGGACAATCAAGTTTTCAGAGTTATAGTAATAATTACAACGAATACAATCATCATATAAATAGATATTATTGCATCTAAGCTCATGGCACTCAAAACTGACAGTATATATCCATAATGATATATAGGATAATAATGGCCCCGTGTAGGTAATTGCCATATACCTAGAGTTACAAATATAGTGCGTTTGGTTACCTATCCGGCTAACACAAACGGGATTCATCAATCCCGATAGGCCTATCCACAATATTCATGTTCACACACAAGTGATTAATGGTCTATGATGTGGGGGGAGTTATGGCATAAATAGACTTAGACACAAGCAATAATATATTTAGGAAATCATACACTTTTGAAATTAATTGTCCGTAAGTAGATGTTTTAGCATGTATCTCCCTCGCGGGGTTTATAAAGCATGTAAATGAGTAAAAGTGGGGGCTATGAACTCACCTTGCGCGAAATGATAACCAATGATGATGACAATAGAGATGATAGCGATGAGAGCAAAACGACAATTTACAACATTCAGATGTTTTTTATTTAAAAAACAAACAATCTTATTGGATTCAGATTTAGACATTTACGCATCAAGTTCAGATTCAGATGTGCGGTTCAGATTCAGATTCAGAGCCTCTTAATAAACAAACAGCACCTAAGTATAATCTAAACTTTATCTCATAATAACCCTTTTTATTTTTCTATCTCTGAACCCTTCTAAATACCCTCCAACTTGATACTTTTTTTATATAGTATTGTCATCATGGAATGATCAGCCATATTCGAGAAAATATTCCCAATCAAGAAAGAAATTTTACTTCCTTTTATACATGAAAAACTAGCTTAGGTGAGTCAACTCTAGTTGGCTATTAGGCTTACCACACTTTTGTTATATAGTGTATGTGGAGAATAACTAAAACGTGTCGTTAAATAATGAGTAGTCATTTTTTTTGTTATCTTACAACCTAGGAAATTGACTACAATTTGACACCTAATATAAAATATAACGTTTACCATAGTGTTTACACACAGAGTTGTAGTAACTCTTTTTTAATATTTTTTTAATTCCTAATGAACATTAACTTTAATCTTAAACTAATACCAGTACTACGTGTCTCAAGTTTAATACACCACACATATTCACACACACCACAACACATCAACACTAAAATCTCCACCGCCTACCTCACCCAAAAAACACACACAACGCCAGCTGCTTTGTGGTGTTTTTGATTGTATGATTGGGAAATTTTTTTTTTGCGTTGGGGGAGGGATAATTTTTTCCCGATCTTTTCTTTTTTTGGGACGGGTTCGGATATCTTTTTATTTGGGCGATGAATGTAAAAAAGTGTGTGAACAATAAAAAAATTGACGTGTTTTTTTTTGTTCCTTTTTTTTACGGTCTTTTTTGTGCTAAGAAAATCGTAATAGTTAAAAGTGAGGGACCGTTTTTGTATTTTTTTTTTACTTTTGGGCTCAGATTCAAGGTAATTTTGGGCTAGTTTTTTTTTTTACTTTGGGCCACATTAAGGTTAAGCTTATGTAAAGATCATGGATGTAAGCTTACCTGCTAATTAACAAACCCTGATACAACCTAGTAAATTAACAAAACCAGACGAACGTTAGTAAACGGACGAAAATGTAAGAAATATGACGAAAACGTAAAAAAACGGACGAAAACGTAAAAAATGGACGAAATCCTAAGAAATCGGACGAAAACGTAAAAAACAGACGAAACGTTAAAAACAGATGAAAACGTAAAAAAATCTGACGAAAACGTAAAAAAACGGATGAAAACGTAAGAAATTTGACGAAAACGTAAAAAACAGACAAAAGCGTTCAAAAACGTATAAACGTAAAAAAAATTATGATTAGGGTATATCACTTTTTAAGAAGTTATAACTAATTAGGTTAAAGTTTAACTAGGTCGACCAATTGGACCCATTCATGTGACCCATTGGACCCATTCATTTAATTTAAAAGTATGTTTAAAAGTACATTTGACCCAAACTTCATTTAACTTAAAGACCCAAATATTTAAAAAAATGACCCAATTAAACCCATTCTTTTATATTTGGGTCAAGATTGCCACCTCTAATTTTTACAAATACAACCCGATTAAATTATCTGAAAAACTGTTAGCATACATACCAAGGCTGTCAAACTCGCGAGTAAACTCGTAGAATCGTACGATCTTACTTGTTTACCAGCAAAAAACGTGTAGTATCGTGGTAGGATCGCATATGAGGTGGACTCGTAAGTGGGATCGTAGAATCGAACGTAAACTCGTAGGATCGAGTGCCGATACGAGTTTACTAAGCTAATATCTATCTTATGTTTCTCACTAGTTTTTAGCCATTATTTTCTTATGCCTAACAAATTAACAAAATAAAAATACTAACCAAACATTGACGGTTTATTTTTTGTTTTCTAATCATACTAAACTTAAGTATCTACTTTCCCAAATCACAATTTAAGATGAAAACTAGTGGTCTTCTTCTCATCTTCTCATAATCTAATTGGTAGGATCGTACGATCCCGATTCGATCCTACGATCTCGATCCTGCAAAGACAAAAACGATCTCAGGTGGGATCGCGAGTTTGACAGCCTTGATGCATACTGATCATGTAATTAATTAACCTCAAAATCATGCATGCTTCTACACAAGTAATTAATTAACCTCAAAATCATGCACGCAAATAATAAATTTGTGAAAAAGAGTTAAGACGAGCTTAGTCAATTTTTAACGAATCAAATAAAAATATGTTAAATCTCATTGTACTATATACTAAAGATCAAAATCTTATTTTGTCATTTTGTGCCTTTTTCTTGGGCTCCCACTTTGGGCCGGTTTATTGAGCTCCCACTTTGGGCAGGCCCTATTGGTTTTTTTTAAATAAAAATTGGTTTGCACAAAATAAGAAGGAAATAATTATAAAAGTATCGATTTTTTCAGATAAAAAAATACCCGCGGAAATATCTTCGATACCTAATAACTTTAAAATAATCGACAGGGTCAGAAACGTACAACTCAGCTCATATAAAAAAACAACAAAATATTAAACATGAGACCGAAAAAATAAATCCAAAAAAAAAAGAAAAAAAAAATTAACGGCCGCAGCAACGCGCGGATAATCAGACTTGTTCTAAAACAAATATAAATAAATTAGCCCAAGCTCAAATGACCCGCAAACTCAAGCCCAACAACGAGCCCAAGTGTGTGGCCTAATGATTGTATTGTTTATATAATATAAATTAGAGGATAGATAGATATCAACGAGGTTGAAAGTAGCTCGCGTGTTGCGATGGGGGCTAAATTTGTTTTTTCATAAGTTGAAGGATGTTTTTCTAGTAATTTTGTATTTTTAATATATATTGCGTTCAATGCTTCTATAGTTAGGGTGTTGTTTGCCTATTTTAATAATTATGGGCAGCTTTTTTTTATTGTTTATTATTTTTGAAGGTTTATTTTGTACTGAAAATTTGCTACAACGCGACAACTTAAGCACCTCGAAATGGTCTTGGTTTGTCTGAATGCCTCCAGCTCCAGCCTTGAATAAACTTGTATAACGGGTTAGGCTAATTACAGTGCCGATACAAATTTATGGACCCCGGAAAATAAAATAATGACCGTGTTATGTGTAGGTAGTACTTATGATTTTAGTCCGGTAGTACACTAAGTCACTAAATATGTAACTCATCATAAAATATTTATCATTTTGGTCGCAAAAAAGGCTTGATAATAAATAAAAGTGTGTAAAAAACGGTGTTTACTCGCATTATACCGTATGAAATGATTATAAAAAATAGAGCAAATATAATAATGAGTTAAAATTATGACTAACTTTGCAACGGAACGCCAATCTCAAGGACTATTTTCGTAAAAAAAAATTCAGAAACAATTAACACAAATAGTTCTTGAGGTTATCGGTCCGTTGCAAAGTTAGTCATGCGCGCTCTGCAGCGAAACGTGGGTCACAAACCTCCTTGGTATAAAAATTGCAGGTTGTTGACATGTATACTTTAGTTACTGTCTGTCGAATATAATTAGCTCAAGAGCTTGTTTTTGGGATTTGTTTGTGATTTAAGCCCGATCCAATAAAGCAATAATGGGCAAACAAAAGTCACTGGACCACACAGTTGGGCCACAGTAAGCCCGCCAAATGACCGCAACATTTTTGTCGTTTAGCATAACGCTCTTTAGGATTGTACAAGCAAACAAAAATAACCTCGTCGTAACGCGTGTGCACCATTTTTCTCTCGTTGCGAACAGTTGAGAAACAGCCTATATCGAAAGCCCTTTCGTGTGTAGGTACATGTTTCTTACTTTAAGATCGAAAGAATGAAAGTAGGAAAACGTCGTCCGGTGGGCCAAATAAATAGCCCAGTGTAGAACTGACCTAAGCCTGCCATCTTTTGTCGTCTAGCATGATGACTTTTAAATAGCCCAATGTAGAAGTGACTTAAGTTTGCCATCTTTTGTCGTCTAACATGATGACTTTTAAATCGCCCAGTGTAGAAGTGATCTAAGCCTGCCATCTTTTGTCATCTAACGTGATGACTTTTAGGATATAGGTAAATTACACTTTTGTCGTTTAGCATAACGCTCTTTAGGATAGTATACAATTTCATCACGCACATGATACTACTATTTGGGCTTTTTTATTGGACTTTAAACATGGGCTTTCGATATAGGCTGTTTCTCAACTGTTCACAATGAGAGAAAAAGGGTGCACACGGGTTGCGACGAGGTTATTTTTGTTTGATTGTCAAGGATAATTGATAGTTGAATCATTAAACATTGGTAAATGAGGATGTACTCATTTCGTGGTGAAATTTCTGGCAATGTTAAGACGACAACTTAACAATAAAATTGTAAAATAGAATTCTTTTTTCATTAATTTTTTTAAAATAAACTTTAAGGTATATTTTAAAATTATTCGGTAGGTTAATGGTGTGTTTTGATAAACTTTAAGGTATATTTTAAGGGAGTATATAGTAAACTTCAACATTTTTTATAAAATCGTAGGCACGTTTAAAACATATGAGCATTTGGCTCGTTTAGTTCGTAATAAGGCCTTTACGTCGATATATTTTTTATTTAAAAAATCGCTATATATTTGTTAGATACTTGATAAATAAAGTTTGTAATATAAAATGTCGTAAATAGTAAAAAACTTAAAAAGTTATTTTGTAATTTTTCTTTTTAACTAATTTTAATTGAGCTGAATGGGCCGATATTTTCTGAGCTGTGTGGGCCGACATTTTCTGAGCTTAATACTAAAACGATATGATATTGGGCCCAGCCCAATGTCAAAACGACAACTAAACTTTGCCGTTTTCGAATGCCTATTAATATTAAGAGCCTCATGTGTCATAACATCATAACATTATTTTCTGACTGCCACGTCAGCTTTAACACCATAACACCAACACCCAAAAAAACCTCTCTAAGTAATCATAACATTAAAATAACACTACCTTTTGGGACCCATTTTTTTTCTTTTTATTTATTTAACCAAATTAAATATTTAATAATTTAATAAAATATAACATAAAATAAAATAATAAGTAAAAACTATTTAAAAAATAAAAAATAGGTCATTTCTTCTACCTGTCTTTCTTCCTCCTCTGCTTAACCGACACACACCAAAAAACACACACAAACACACACACTACACTCACACATACACACACTCAATCAACACACACACTAAACCACAATAGAAACGAAAAGAAAAAAGAAAAAAAAAGAAAAAGGGTGTGTTGCTGCGTTTGTGTGTTAACGTCGCCACCAACGGCGTCCCTCAAAGTCACACGCCGGTGTAATAACGCCGGCAACGGCGTTGGTTTGGCCCCAACGCCGTGATGACACCTAGCCCGAGTAATACATGTTTACAAGAATTACCTTCCTTTTTATATAGGAAGTAAAACCACTTCTGACCTTCATCTTGATAAGGGTGTTTAAAAAACAAGAAACCTATATATCGAACCGAACCGTTTAATTCGAAACCAAAAGATTCGAAACTGGAAAAACCGAAATTAAAAAGATATGCTTATCACGGTTTCTGGAAAAACCGAAATTAAAAAGATATGCTTATCACGGTTTGGTTTCGAGCTTAATTTTTAAATAACCGCGGTTAATCTAACCGAACCACGAATAATGTATAGTATATATGAAGGTTTAAAAAGGTTAAAATATTGTTATTTGTGACGGAGATGATAATATCTCGAAAAGTACTACAAACGTTGCTTATAAAGAAGTTTTTGGGGAAACCCAAAACTCAATGGGGAAACCCGAACCCAATGGAGAAACCCGAAACCCGAAGTTTTTGGGACAGAGCGGGGCATGCTTATCGGGTTACGGGACGGGTTTCGGGTCATTAACGGGGATTTTTTTTGGGTTCGGGGCGGGGACAGGGCACAAGATCCCCGACTCGCCCCGCCCTGAAACTATATATGTATATAATAGATCTATTATATTCATATATATTATTATGTTAGTATTTACGTAATAAAACAAATATTATCATTTTGTTGAAGTTTTGTATCTTTGCATGTAAGTTGTGATTAAGAAAAACTTCTTTTGTGTAAAAACGTTTTGAATTTTTTTAACGTGGTTATCATTATTTATGTTTAATTTGCTAAAAACTTATAAATTCTACTAATTAATACTATATTATTAGTGGGTTGTTGATTCTTCATATTATTGCATGTAATCACATTTGTAAAAATATAGCGTAAAAAATAATAATAAACAGCGTATTTATTTGGTGGAGCATTGCGCATCGTAAAGACGCGGGTGCCCGACTAAGATCCCCCAACGGGGATTGGAAGCGAGTTTGGGGGAAGGCATCTCACTTCAATAGAGGCCAATACGATCTCTATTGGGGGAACGGGGCAGGGTTTAGACGTGACTTGCTAATCGGGTTTGAAGATGAAGGATAAAATACAAAAAAAGGGTGTGTGGGGGCAAAAATAAAAAAAAGCAAAAAAAGAAAAAAAAAAAAAAATAAAAAAACTAAAACAGGTGTGGAAAAAATAAAGGGGTCCGAAAAAAAAAAAAAGTGGGGGTAGGAAAGTAAATAAATAAAGAAATAAAAAATAGAAATAAAAAGAAAAGGAGAGAAAAAAAAAAATAATATAAAGAAAAAAATAAAAATAAAAATTAAAGAAAAACAAAGAAAAAGCCGAAAAACGTATAAAAAAAGCTGTAGATGGGGTATTAGGGGTGGTGGTGTTGGAAGGTGAAAAAAGCTGTAGGTTGAGGGTCGGTCTGTGGGTGATGTATTGGGTAGTGTAGAAATAAGTAAAGAAGACCGCCCGCCCAACCACCCTATTGGCCCATACTTCAAAACTTCAACAAAATGATAGATCACAACTAGTTTCGCTATATATTATTTCAGAAAAAAAGTTGAAATGTTGAAGTAGCTTTTTATTTTAACAACTTACAAAAGTTATTTTAAGATATTAGCTTAACTAAGGCTAAGCTTACGTAAAGAATGTAAGCTTGCATGCTAATTAACAAACCCTAAACAAGTTAACTTAGTATTTATTTTTTTAGAAATACAACCTAAATTATCTCATACATAAACTGCTAGCATACATACATGACAACGAGTGATTAGCTGCTTGGGCTTTTTTATTGGACTATAAAATAATGGGCTTTCAATTTAGCCCGTTTCTCAAGTGTTCATAGCACTACCAAGTATTTGTTTATACTTGAACAACTAAAATTATCTTCTTTTTTATATAGAAAGTAGATACATTAGTGACCTTCATCTTATTAAGGGTGAATAAAAACAAGAAACTAATATATCGAGCCGAACCACTTAATCTGGAACCGAAAAACTTGAAACTGAAAAAAACCGGAATTGAAACCTGCTTATTACAGTTTAGTTTTTATTTTAAATTTTAATAATATGCGGTTTAAACCTGACCGACAAGGTATTAGTATATATGATGGTTTAAAGAGGTTTAAGGTTGTTATTTGTGACGGAGATGATAATATCTCGAAAAGTACTACAAACGTTGCCTACAAGAAGTACTTCAACGTATAAGATCAAAGTTCAACATGTATATACAACTATAAAAATGGCATGCTTTATGAAATCTAAACTTGTTGCTCAATCCTTAAATAATTCTAATTTTATGAACACTGATATTAAAAGGTAACATGCACCTTATGGCACATATCGACATTGACAATCAAATGTGTATGCATCACATGAAATACATCTGCCATTAGGCCGACCACTGGTGATGTCCACGGGATTAGACCAATCATGGTCAAATAAACCAACAAACCCATGATCAGGTGCATCAGTTAGCCCCCATTCATCCCACAGTGCACTGTACCCGTCAGAAATTCCAATTTGCCCAAACATCATGGCTTCTCTAACGTCGTGATCTCTAGTAATATAAGGATATACCGAGAACAGCTCAAATCTGGTATTTATTTTGGGTGGACCGTCCCTGATGAAAATCAACCCACCATAAATTAAAAACAAAAAAATTGCAGTTGTATTAGACCAGGGGTGTTATCGGGTCAAGAGGGTTCAACGCTAGATTGCTTTATCGAAGGACGTTGAATGATATTTGTAATAAAATAAGTTTATTGATTATACCTGCTTCACAACTACTCTTAGCTTTATCCAACAACGAACTCAAGTTTTCATGTTCCAGTTTCGTATTGAGAATTTGGAATCCTGTGTAACTGGCCCTTGGCGAATCACGAATATGAAGTGGGAGCCACCCTGCATGTTGAGCAGCCTGTAGAAAAAAGAAAATCAGTATTTTTGTAACACGTTAGTATCAGTTAGGCGGTCGGGTTGTGTAAAATTTACTTACCTTAATGCACATTTTAAGGTACTCCTGTTGCTGTACTGGAGTCGCGCATACTATCCAATCTGCTTTTTCCCCTCTAAGTCCATACCTGCATATGCAAGCCACATACGAAATATAGAACTGAAAAAAACAAATCTAATTGGTATATAGTATGTTTTAATAAGTACCACAAATCTGCGAGATCATCCATAGGATTGATGCCAGACCATCCATCTCTCATAGCATGAATAAGAGGTTCTTGTTCTCCTCCAGGATTACGAAATATCAACACATCTCCATCTTTTTCTTCCATCCAAAACTTATCTTTTTCCTCTTTAGGTAAAGCGATCTCACACGGCTGTAATAAATGGAAGTATGGAAGTCGTAAACTGCATGATATGCATGTTTTATGTATGCAGATATAAAACAATATGATATAACAAACATTCAAACAGATCAACTTTATATACATACCTTTGAGAACTCCACATCAATTTTACAATACTTAAGCATGCTGATTGACGTCTCTTTGATGAGCTCGCGCCTTAACAAATCCATAGGCACTAGGTCGGCCATATCGCATGATGGAAAGTTTACTTTGACACTTTCTATAAGAAGTTTTGGTGCCCATGTGTCTATACCATCTCTTAGCATCTTATGAAGGCTCTGCAATGTAGACAAGACAAATGTAGGTGAAATTGTAATGTATGTTTTAATAGGGTTTGAAAAGAAAAAAGAATACCTTAGCCATCCATTTCCCCGATAACTTTATAGTTACGAAACCAACATCAAATACCCGGGGGGCTCTCTCGATCATTTCAGGCCGCAGCAGTTCAAGGTTGTTTTTGATTTTCTATAATAATAATATACCACAACGAAACATAAGAATTACAGTTAAAAAAAAAAACTTTTTGTATATTCAAAAACAATGATAGAAAAAAAAATTACCATCAACTCTTCTTGGCGATAGATCATTGTATAAACAAGATTAAAAAAAAAGATAGAAAAAATAATGACCGATTAAACATACAATGCGGCTTCCTAGAATAAACAGGCGAAATCACCAGTTTTTATATCATCAACCACCGACTTTATTAAGGTGAAATTTGTTTTTAAGAGTTTTACCTCTTATATGCACCATGTTTCCTTTTTTTTTTATAAAGTACTGTTTCCTTGTTTATTTTTGAGTTTATAACATTACCAATTGATTCACTTAAATGTTGTATAATTATTTTATCTTTTTCACTAGTATTTTTTACGTTTTCATATTTTTTACGTTTGTATATGTTTCCGTACGTTTTTGTACATTTTTTTTACGTTTTCGTATGTTTTTCCCATTATTACGTTTTCGTACGTTTTTGTCGTTTCGTCCGTTTTTTGTACGTTTTTGTCTGTTCCTTTACGTGTTCGTAAGTTTTTGGCGGTTTTTTACATTTTCGTCAGTTTTTGTACGTTTTCGGACGTATGCCTAAGAAAACAAAGGAAAACGTACGAAACAGACGAAAACGAACGTAAACGTACGGAAATGTAAGCATACGTATGAAAACATAAGAAAACAGACGAAAACGTACGAAAACGTACGAAGACGAAAGAAAAAGTACGAAAACAGATGAAGACAGACGAAAATGTAAGAATACGTAAGAAAACGAACGAACACGTATAAATACGTACAAAACAGACAATAACGTAGAAAAATGGAGGAAAACGTACAAAATCCAAGAAAAACGGATAAAAACGAATGAAATGTAAGAAAACGTAGAAAACGTACAAAAAAACATACAAAATGAATCACTTCGGTATAAAAATGTACGAAACCGTAAAAAACGTAAAAAGAAAACGTATGAAAACAAATGAATATTAAAGGTGGTTGTGGGAGTTGAGTGTTGAAGAAGTGGGGAAAAAGTAAAAATTTATGTCTGAAATATTAAAGAGGCTAGAAGTGCTTCTTAACACTTATGTCTGCAAAAAACAAACAAAAACCTTTGCACGCCTCTAGAGGTTTGGAGACAAATGAGGTGAAAAGTGCTTATGTTAAAATAAGAGAAATTAAGAAAACGTCCCTATATTTTCCTGAAATTACGCTCTTAGCCACTTTTTTTTACCATCGGTATTCTTGTTTTCACTCAAAATTTCAATCTGGCCACTCTTCACTAACATTTGTTAAATTTCGTCGTTAGTCAAAGTCAAACGCCTGCGAAATGACTAATATACCCTTGTCTTCTTCCCTGAAACACACCAAGAACATTTAAAGCACAAACCTAAATTTATAAATATCAATTACCAATTATCTTGTTTAACAATATTCGATTAACTACTCAAAAAAAATTGGTAAAGGGTTTCCCCGATAAATTTGTATTACACCAAATCAAATTGATAAGCAATTCTAAAAACAAGAAAGAATCGCAAATTGAAGAGATGATGAAAATGATTTGTTATGGATTAATGAATTTAGTTTAGAGATACAGGAGAGTTCATATTACAAGACATAAGATCAAATGACAAAATGAATGATGAATTTATACAAAGAAATGGTTGTTGGGTTTGGGAGGGAAAATCTGTTATGAACTAGTTTGACTTTTCATCTTTGACTTTCGTTGACTCTTCCATTTAAGTTCCTATTAACGCCTTCCCCTCCAATTGATTCTTGTCCTTAAGAATCCCATGAAAACCGAGGATAACTTGAGAGCATGTTAGCCAGTGATTCGCATGATGCATCCTCCTTTGAGCCATTGTCCCAGTGAACTAAAACATACTCAGCATCCCGGATTCCTTTCTTAATTAATTTCCTAGCTAACAGATCTTGTGGCTTATCACTTATCACATCGTCATCTACCTCTAGCAAAGCTTGTTGGGTAGTGGGATTGTCTCCTTTGTAAGCTTTGAGCTCAAACACATGGAAAACTAGGTGTATGTGTGAAGTACTTCTTTTTGTCTCCCATTTTTTCATTCTCACTTAGGACCTTTGTAAATGAAGCTTAAGCAAAGAAATAACCTCTTCTCTTGCTGTCAATGATTTGTCAACCACATCCACATTGTTGTCTCCTTGTACATAAGCTATATGAGGCAGAGGTGGCTAACCATATAAGACTTAAAATGGAGTACTATTAATGGGAGTATGAAAGTTTGTGTTGTACCAATACTCTCTCAAATAGAGCCATTGCACCCATTCATTTGGTCTTTAACCAGTCATACATCTTACGAAGCCTTCTAAACACCTATTGACAACTTCAGTCTGCCCATCTGTTTTAGGGTGGTATGTTGGTGACATGTGCAGGCTCACATTCATCACCTTAAACAATTCTTTCCAAAACTTGCTCAAAAACACTTTGTCTATGTCACTGACTATCACTTTAGGCAAGCCATGCAGCTTATAAATGTTGTCTAAAAGGCCTGAGTCAATTAGCGCTTTCTCCTAACGTAACACTATAAAAGTATGAGTATCGTACATCCTAAAAATAATATGTAATCTGTACAAAAGTTTTGTTTCTTCACCGCTCAGGGATACATGTAACTTATCTTAAGGTTTTTCAAACTTATAAACTTTTGGTTCAAAATCTAATCACATTATAAGCGCAAACATTACTCGATAAAAAAATTGCACTAACAGTGAATAATATGGGAATATTCATATCTAAGTAATCATCACAATTCAGACATATAAAACTATCCCGAAAAATCATATCCCCGTATTTGTCATATGTAGTTAAAACTGAGTTTGAAATCAAATTCGAACAAAACCCAACTTATATAATAAACTTCGTCACAACTATATAGCACCCCTAAATGATACATGAGGTCCTTCTTGGTTTTCATAAAAAAAGTCGCAACAAACCCACTTGAAATTTGCAAAAAAGACATAGATGAATATGAATCTTAAAACATAAGACTAAAGCATTCACAACATTAAATTGTTTCAACTTAGATTTATACTACAAATAAACCACAAAAAATGATAAACGACCGAAAAGGAGCATATAACAGCAGTCGATATCTCTTAAAACTTGAACTTCATGACCGCAACATGAGCATCAGTAATTGGTTGAAGTTCAGTAACTTCCTTCATTCCTATAAAGATATTGTGCAATACGAAAAAGAAATCCTCTTGATAAGAAAACATGAAGTAGTGTGAACCGTAGGTAATCTGCATAAACGCACTTCTCAAAAACCTTGATGAGATTGTAACTTACATCTC
>BQNB010012466.1:2467-42835 GCA_026074375.1 Tanacetum coccineum
CCTCATTTTTCTTATAGTGAGCTAGTCTAGCTTCTACTGATTCTAAACCTGCTTTATAAGATACTAAATTAAATTGAGACTTTTTGTAATCTGAATACAAGCTATCATATTGTTATTTGAGAGTAACATAAGCTTTTACACATGATTTAGAAAAAGAATCTACCTCAGAATCTGAACTGGAAGAACTTCCTAAAGATGTATGTGCCATTAATGCATAGTTTGTAGGATGCTCTTCTTTAGCTTGGTAGCTCCAATCATACCCTCCAATTCCATCTTAAGCAACCAAGGCATTTTCAGTGGGAGTTTCCACTATCACAGTTCTTCTACTATTCTCTCTTCCTCCGTTTTCCTAATTTCTAGGAGCTCTACATTCTCTTGCAAAGTGACCATTTTTATGACAATTGTAGCACTCCACTTTAGACCTATCAAATCCAACTCTTTGACCATTTACATCCAACTTCGTACCTGTCCTCTTGATGAATCTCCTAGCTCTAATTGTCAGCATGGCTATTTCCCATTGTAAATCTATTTCTTCTAGGTCATCTGGATCAATTTGTTCTAGATCCTCTTGTGCAAGTTGAGGAGAATTAGGCCTACTAGCTAGGAAAGCACAGATCACAACACCACTAAGGTTATCTCCAGATGTAAGATTACTTTGAGTATAAGCAGCATTAACTCCATAAGTAGTGTTATCTGCTTCATTTGTGCTGCTGTTGCTGTTGTTGTTAGTGCTGTTGGAGGACACAAAAGCCACATTTTATGTTTTGGCTTGTGTTTGTTGATCCTGTAAGTTCAGGTTCATATATCTTTAAGTTGTTATATAAGTCATCCAAACTGATGGTATCTATTTCCTCTTTGTTCCTCCAGATCAAAGCATGAGTCTTCCATTCAGATGGAATACTTCTCAACAGTTTTAAGTTCATGTCCTTTTGTGTAATAACTTCGCCTTGAATCTCTAACTGACTAATAAGTTTTTACAACCTATCAAAAGTTTGATCTATTGTTTCTGAACTTGATCCTGCAAAGTTCTTATATTTTGGCTTGAGTAGAGTTCTTTGAACTTTCTTGGATTCCTTGTTTCCTCCATACCTCTTCTCAATGGCTACCATAGAGAATTTGCATTTTTTATAAAACTTTAACTTCAGTTGATCCTTATTTGGGAGTGCCATCAATAGAGTTCCTCTAGCTTTCATCTCATTCCTCCTGTCCTGCTTTTCTTCTGCAGAACTGGGTTCATATTCTTGCTCAACTTCTCTAACAGTTCTCTTCAACACTTTGTTACCATTTAGAATTACTTCCTAGAGGGAGTAATCAGTCATGAGAAAGTATTGTTCTATCCTCATAACAGGAGATCATAATTCCCCGGGTTGAGGATAGAAGTCTTGCGTCAGATTGTAGAAGTATAGTTATCCCCCCCCCCCCTAGCCCTGCTTTTTTTCCAATTATTACTGAGAAATAGATCTAGTATATATTGTTTGTTTCTTCTTATTTACACAAATTTGCCAATCAACCTAATGAGGCCAATATGAACAACCTTGAATCCGATGACGAATCGATGATACACCCCTTGTTTCTCCCTTTCCTCATTCAGATAATGATTCGGATAACGGTGAAGTTCTTAATGAATTGAGTGAGCACGAGAATGCTGGAGTACTACGCCGAGAAAGAATAATTAATGGTTTCGACAGGAATGACCTAGCATTCCAATGCATGATTGGCTTTAGGAAGTTTACTGCCTATCGCGACCCTTTTCTACCAATGAATATTATCTCGCGTAAAGCTTATAACACGATAATGGTAGAAGGACTAGAGGGCACGAGAAAGAACCTAGTTGCAATTGTTAAGGATGTTTACGTGTTTATCGGGAGTTTTACCTATATCACGGATTTTGTGGTATTAGAGGACATAGGAGAATTTATCATGAGCGATATGGCAGAACTCTTGATGGGTAAACCCTTTATAAAAATCACTAAGCTCAAATATGACATTGCTAAGGGATTGGTCACATTCATTAAGATCTTTGACACTTACATATTTAGGATGTCTCGTACAATACCTAGGCTCATAAACTTTAAATGGAGCAGAATCCCACCACTGTTAGAACTTAGCCAACATGATTTGATGAACGGACTTAGGCATCCCTATGAGAAGAATAAGCTAATGTACAAGAATTACTTAAACTTAGGTCGCGAATACCAAATGGATGAAAGTATGAAAGAATGGCTCATTCATGGACACGTGAGCATTCATGAAGTCGCGTAAGAACGTGTGACTTCGAGTCTAGCTACAAGACTCATAAATAAAGAAAATCGCTTCTTGGGAGGCAACCTAATGTTTATTTTTATCGCATATTTAGAGTGTCTTGTGTTTTAATTCTTTTCAGTTATTCTTTTATGTTTGAATTAATTATTTTGTAATCAAGCTTTGTTTTGTTTTTAACCTTGTCTTAATTTCAATCAAAGGTATTTTGCATTAAATAAGTGTAGGGAAAATATCCGGTTTTTAAGAACCAATTCAAACATATTAAATAAATTGTTTAGATTAATTTGCATCAGTTTTGAGTCATATGATTGTATTGACTAAGCTCAGGTTTCATGCAGTAATTCGTATAAGAAATAACTTATATAATCGAGTGAAAAATAATTTGCACAACATTTAAAATTTGTAATTCTTTTATAATCCTGAAAAAAACCTATGATTACATCATTACTCTCATCCTATCTTTACTGCTTTCATAGAGTCAAACCCTAAACTCTTATTGTATTTATATATATCTCGTCGATTTTATGCTTGGTGTAGTTGTCTTTGTCTTTGATTACAGGTTATATTTGATAAGAAGAAGCTTGGAAGTTCTTAGGAAGTTTTATTAGACGACTCTTGGAGGACGATTTAACCAGTTATCGCCTGTTTCTTCTCCATTATTGAGCAAACCAGGGGAGTACTAGTTTCTTTTACTTGTTTTCTTTCCCCTTTATTCGTTTTTATGGGTACTTCTAAAGAACATTGGAGACAATGTTCAACTTAAGTGTAGGGGGAATAAGCCTTAGATGGGTAATATTTCAAAACATAGCGTAAAAGGTAATTTTGACCCAAATTTAAAAAAAAATTATGTCACATACCGACGAAAATCGAGTATTAATAGCGTCTCATGGATAGGAATGTATAGGCCTAGCACAAAAACCCTCAAAATTCCACCACAAAAATGTGAGGTTCACCTTTAGATCTTTAGGCATTCGGGTATCCATTTTTGATACCCAAGATAATTTATACCTTTAGCTTTATTGAGTTAAGGTTTGAATGCAGTTATATGTGTCTATTCTGTCGTTACGGATGTGTACGTATGGTTTTTGTCGCCTTTTTTGGAGCATTGGTATCGGTATTAAATTATACGAGTGTACCGATAGTGTATTCAATTCTAGAACTTGTGTTTGTGATACATCCCAAGACCACATAGTAAGTATTAGGATTTGCTAGATAAGCGACACTAGGATTAACCCATGTTTAAAAATTGTAATTGTTATTATGGTCACCTCGATCATATAACTATCCCACACCGTTGCCATGCACTCATTTTCAGTGCAAGATACCCCTAGTACACCCTTCTGAGCCTATCCTTCTCACAGTTCTTGTAATTTTCTGGTTAAGCCAAACTATTAATGAAGAGCATTGTTAACCCTTGAACCAATTGTTACACCTAAATCGCCATAGCCTACCTTGTATGTACTCGCTTTTAGTACACTATTGTTTTAACCCAAGTTAATTATTGAGTACACGGTTGCTAAGTCCTTATCCTTGTAAATATTGTTTTGGGACGATTGAGATTCATGGTAGTTTTCATCTTATAAAGAATTAGGGAAGAAGTAATTATTACCCCCAATAGAGCTCAATAAGCTCCATGTTATGTTGATCCACCTCAAATGGGGTTATTAGTTAGATTATAAATATAGAGTATGTAAAAGTTTAAGTGTAGGGGTGCATCTATAAACCTCCATGATGTATTATATGTTTAAGTAATGGCAAAGCAAAAGTGTACGAAAAAAATGTATGAAAAAAAGTGAAAAAAATGTATGGGCTGCCATTTGCTTATGTTATGTTTATCATATAGTCAAGAAAAGAAAAAGAAAGAGATGGATGTAGAGTTTTGTAAAGTTTGTATATCTTGTCCGAGTCTTTGTCTTAGCAACCCAAACCAACGTGTATTCTTAAAAATAATTAGCTAACCCTTCCACTTCAAATTCACCCAAAAGTCACTTCCCAAATATATCCCATCTATTTTCGTTTTCGTTAATGTTATCTTACACCTACACCCCACAACCCTTTAAAAGACCTCTTTAATAGTAATGATTAATACTTGCGCCCAGTGGTGGAGGTTTGATCCTTTACTAAGCCTATGGTAATTTATATGCTATGACATGTAATGAGTGTTTAATTTTCTGTTTCCCATAGTTGTTATAATTTATTATACACCCGAGTGAAAGAGAGAATCCCAAACACTTATGTGAGGTGATAGTATATACTTTGCGTGCTTTTAATTACGAGGTCTAGAAGGTTGTGTCATAAAATGCTTTTAAAGAGTAGGTTAAATAACCCCAATATTGCTCTTGTCTAGGTAAAAAAGCCTATTTGCTTGAGGATAAGCAAATCCCAAGTGTAGGGGTATTTGATGAGGTGTCATTTTATACATTATTTCAGGGTCATTTAACCTTTTAAATCATGCAAATATGCCTAGATTATGTGCTTAATCATTTGTTTTTGGGTTTTTAGCACTTGGATGGCAGTTGAAGGAAATACACGTGACTTGGGCTCATTTGTAGAAGAAACGGACAAGACTACGGACCTAAACCAAATCTCTTGAAGAATTGTGCATACAAAGCGTGGAGACAGCATCGCAAGCATAAAGCGACGCCGTCGTAACCTATCTAGTGACGACGTCAGAAAAAAGACGACGGCGTCAGGACGTAACCGACTTAAATCAGACCTAGAAGATTATGTCTTGTGACGGCGTCGCGACTACAACTTGACTCCATCGCAGCGATTTATCTATATATAAAAAACTGAATTTAGGGTTTTAAGTGTGTAACTTTATATAACTTTTGGGGAGCCGAATCCTAAGTATTTTGTCAGCTTTTAGGCCGTCTTTAGGGCTTAAAACCCTATTGTAACTGACCTTAATCCATGTTTTAATCAAGTAAGATTATTTATCTTTAATCATTCAATATGTCTATGTGTTGTTTGATTGATCTATGTTCTTGCTTCCTTTATAACATGTTAGGCTAAACCCTCCCTTGTATTTACTTATGATTGCATGAAAGTTGGATTGTAGATCCTTTTACTGTTGCTTCTTGTGATGAATGTGCGCGTTAGGCTTTAGAAAACTAGCCATAAGATATTAAATTGGCATAGACGTCTAGGGAAACGCGAGAAGTGTAGAAAGGATACCATCTGGTAACAGTCTTCATACTACCTTACCCCCAATATGGTTGATCCCTCTTAAGATATTTCAATTGCATTTAATATACTCTTAGGGGCCTTGTAATAGTCTTCATACTACCTTACTTGTGCGTTGCCTTAACGGAATATTAAATAGACGGCGGGTTCGTGTAATTCGTTCATGACTTAGGAAATACTTACACAGATCATCACGAGTGTGACAAGGCAACAGGATTAGGAGAAGCAATCTAATGAGTAATGCATGATTAAGTAAATACACTATCTTATCATAAAGTTATCACCAGTAGTATAGATTATATTTAGTTTAATTAATTAGTTAATCAACCAACCTCTCAAACCATTGATTTTACTGCTTTCTATAAAATATAAAAATACAAAAATAATCTCCTTTCAATCCTGTAGATCTCGGCTAAGCCCTGTTCGAGCCTTCCCAATCTATTCCCCTAGAGAACGATAACAACCCCCGAGTATTGCTTATACTATGCTTGCTACAATGATTAGGTACACTGTAGGGGAGTTGTAAACTTTTTCCTGTTGATAGTCTAACGACACAACCTCCATCAGGCCACTTTGCTAGTGAGTGTAAAAAGCCCAAGGAGTACAAGGATTTTGTCAGAGGTCCATGGAGCGATAGTGAAGATGATGAACCACAAAACGATGCAACAAGTCTCATAACTAGGATCCCCTTTATGTTTTAACGATGAAAAATAAATGTTCGGAAAACGTAAAATAACAAATTATAGCCAAATTCCGTAAAAACGGATTTACGCATCTAGCACGATGGGCACGTGTCAACACATGGCCAGCGTGCCACATGTGGTATCCATTTTTATGGATTTACTTTGGTCGTCTTTCCTCTTACCTAACACATGTTGAAACTTCAATAAGGGTATTTATATGATATTTGAGCATTCAGGAACACTTCAAATGAGGTTTAGACTTAGAAAGGAGCAAAAATGAATCCTCCCGTTTTTCAACAAAACGCCAACTCAAATCTTTTATTAAACATCTCTAGCCAAGGCTAAAACTTCTTGCTAAACCTAGTATGAACTTACTTTCAACATACCATCAAACGAAAGTATTCACTTAACCTTAATCCGGATTTACGTTGTTCCTAATCACGTAACGGGTTTTACTCCGTTATTGGTCAAACTAAGTCAAAGGTCACTTTGCATTAACGCATCCTTTCTTGTTATGGGATATGCTTTACTTGTGATGTAAAGCACATAGCTAGTTTGCATCAAGATGATTAGTAATCAAATCCGTTGTTAACTATCATGGATTACGTCCAAGTGACTACTTGAGTTTGCGGTATATAGAGGTTAATCATGCCTTGAGTTTTCTCACCTCCTTACCTATAAATGATTTACAAACTCACACATGTATTCCTTACATGTACAAGATGCCTTACAAACTCCCACACTTCTCCATACAACACTTCCATACCATACTTCCTACAACAGATCCTTGCTAATCATTTGATTACCCTTCTTACCCAACAAATGATTATACCTTCCACACACTCTAAACACTCCTTTATTAAACCATCTCATAATCACATATGCCCACTCTTTTTAGATGTATGCGAGACCAGCTGATCACTAAGAAACAAAGCAGCACCGTTAGGCTTACTTACCGAGGGGATTGTCTCCCGACGATTATTCTACATCGGCGTGATGAGTAAGTAATCGTGTTAAAGGTTTTAGTAGAAAGTTAGGGTTTAATTGGAAACAAAAAAGGGCCGTACCTTAGATGAATAAGCTCAGGTGCTCTCTATATAGCTCACCAAACCAATGCTTTGTCCCATTAATTAGGTTAGTATCCCAGAGGTCTCACGCCCGTACTATTCATAGTATTCGCCGTTAATTATTAGACTAGTGGGCCCACCTCATTGATTATGACTCGTTGTAAAAAAACAGGTTTTCCTAGCAATACCCTGCGCCACGTTGTGCGCTATGTTGAGTCCCTCATAGGCTCACATAATTCCTCGTCGTGATAGCCCATAAGTCATGGGATCTTACCACTATAGGAAGTACCATTTAGCGCAGCCTTGGAAGCCGTATTGATGATCACCGCTATGCCCATTTCATCAAGGGCCTGGGTATAAAGTACTATTCGCATAAGGGTCGGAGTGACAATTAATAACCCGAAACATCTAGGAATATACTCAATCGATGTTCCCACCCAGTCAAGTATCAGCGCTTGGTAAGAGCCAAGGCGAATGAAAGACACAAGTATAGATCTCGCGGTAAGTATCCCAGGAATGACGGAGACATGTGCAAAGAGAAACAAGATAAATTGATCACCCGCCCAAAATAATGAATCTGTGTCGAACTTAGGTCGTCAAAACTCTGCCTCTTCGTAGTATATGAGCGTGAGAATGGTAGCTAGAACATAGCTTAACACGTTTCATCACAGTCCAAACCACAATCGATTAGAACAAGTGGTAGGGACACCGCTGATTTACCTCATACCTGGTCGTCGTGTCGGTTACAACGACATTTGACTCTCTATATATAGAGGTTTTCAGCGGCTACTCATCCATTTCACATTTATAGCCAACAATTAAAAAAAAATCATCTTTCCACTCAACCATTATAAAGCACTTCACATTAACACATCTAAAAATCTCTAGAACACAGTGAGCGATCACGCGATCGTTTTAGACGCATACCAAAGGAACCCTTGGCTTCATAAATCATGGGTTGCAACTTATGATTTTTACATCAGAAATAAACAGATTAGCGAACTTCTGAGTTCACACTGAGTATTAACATCACATTCGCATTGCACCCGTAGGCCAGGGCTTGCGACGTGTCGAGTATAGAGCGTCGATCTTCCCAAGTGGGAAGGATGGTATACACACGTGTTCTGTAGAGTTGCCAATCACGTGTACCCCTCTCGTTGTTTATGTGCAACGGTCCTGAATTAATTAATCGTCTCACATTTGTGAAAAACCCATTGCAAACTGACAATAGCGCGGCAAAACAATAACCACTATCGAGTTTTAATTGCCAGGCCTACTTTGGCATTACATCCCATGGTCCATTATGTCTTCCAACGCCTTCTATCACTCCTCTTTGGTCAAACGAATGGGTATCGTTTACCCTCAAGACGCCTGCCGGTCGTGTCTTGTCAGTGAGCTATACCGAAAATTAGATTGTCCACTATAACTAGGACGCCGTTATGAGGAAGATGTTCTTTTCGGCGTAAACATGATGCGTTGGTTCCCTGGGACGGTCGCAGTTCTATACTCAGGGTCATTGCCGAGGGATGAAGCGTCCACACCCACCGGATCGTATAGTAATGGAGGTTTGCTGGAACTTACAAATGATAAATTGATACCTAACAACGAGATCATACTCGGAAAGCCTTTCTATGCAACCGTGTGGCATTAGCGTCCGAAATTATTTCCAAAGCCCCGAGGAACATGCGAGTTTATTAGGCGAATGACACGCCTATGATGGGGATGCTTGTCCTTCACTTCCTCCCTCGCTTAGTATGTAAGCGCTCTTTCTTATGTTAAGCTTATGGTAAGCCATTTTGTTTTTGTTTATTCGTGTATTTGTGATTGCTCAGAAATGGATATGTTAGGCGTGGTTCCATTCTGAGTAAGGCCAAGCTGTGACCGAGGTAAGCCCAAGCTGGTGACCGAGGGGGTGCGCCCTTTAAGAGATGGTGAGGAGCCGCTGTTGGAAAGTACCGCAGGGCGCACAATGGAACTTGTGCTGGAGCAACCAGAGGTCGAGAGTACTGATGTATTAGCACCCACACCACTGCGCAGCGTACCAGGTGCAACTGAGGAGCCCCCCAGGCTAGACGCAACAAGCGTTGATTCTTCAGAGGATGCTGATGTCGCAGGGGCTGAAAGTGAGGCTGGAGAAGTTGACTCTGGGTTGAAACGCAAGAGGGTCACCAGTGATGACGGCGCGGGCACGTCAAAGAGGGTGCGTCATGTCAGTCTAGGTTTGAGTACCTCGACTGAGGAGGAAACCGCGACTCCTCCCCCCAAGTAAGTAATTTAGCTTCTATGTCCGTCCAGTAATAGTGGTTATGGTACGCAAGCATGATAAAGTAATGTGTAATCCCCATTATTGGTTGGATGTTTGCTATTTGTGCGCAGTGTCGAGGCTACTAGCGATTCCTCTGCGCCGGTGACGCATGCTGCACAGTCCCCACCCCCGGCTAGCCCCTTGACTGCTGATGACATATCAAGGAGGGATCGGGAGACAGGTCCCAAGGCGTTTGAGGGTATGCCAGTGGATCAGCTAATGGAGGAGTTTGATATGGTCACTGCGCAGCAAGCCGCGCTGGTGGCGCAGCTGAGAGCAAGGTTTTCTAGTGAACGCAGCCAGAGTGTGCAGAAGGATGAAGAGATTCTGCTGCTGAGGACACAGTTGGCAGAGGCGCAGGCTGAGGCAGAGTCTTCGAGGTCTTATGCACAGAACCTTGCCGAGGAAAAAATGGCACTGCTTGTCAAGGTAGAGCAAGAGCGCGCGAATTCTGCGGATTACAAGGCAAGTTGTCACTGGGCTGTGAAGTATTTGGAGGGTGGTAAGAACAACCATTTTGCTGGGCTGGATGAGTTTCGCCAGAAAGTGGAGGGGCTGTTGGAGAAGCAGGAGGAGAAGTTACGCAAACTCAGTATTGAGTATGATGAGGAGCTTTACCCTCACATGTTGTCCGCTATTGCTGAGCGCAGGTGGCTCATAAGCCATGGTCTGCGCCTTGCTGCCATGAGCACTTTGGAATCTCAGGAGGTCAAGCAGTCCTTTGGGGATGTTGTGAAGTGTGCATTGGCACGTGGTAAGGCGGAAGCTGTGGAGGAGCTGCATGAAAAGAAGTTGTTGACAGTGCCTGCCGCACAGGTACCCGGATATAATGATAATGCATATGAGGAGCTTGTTGCTGCGATGGAGGCGATGAAATTGTTAGAGCTACCTCATATTGCACAGCTGGAGCGTGACCAGGATTACCCCATAGATGTGATAATGGCGGGGTTAACCTTGGCTAGGCATGCCACCGAGGGCGCTGAGGCCCAGCCTGATTACTTTCTCAAGCCGGACGTGGCGCAACTGCAGGTTCCTATCTTTGCCCGTCCGCGTGACATCCTTAATCCTTTTGCACTTGAGAAGGAGATTCCGTTGAAGGAGTCTTTAGAGGCCCACGCCATAAGGCTTGCTAAGAAGAAGGGGGTGAAGGGCAAGGCAATATTATGCGGTGTTGGTGCAGCGCACATCCCCCGTTCTGATGGAGTACCAGTTAGCGTGGCGACTGTGTCACCTAAAGATAGTGAACTTCTGGGGAAGCTTGAGGAGGCTGGAGATGCTGCGTACCAAGTTGGCAGTTCAGAGCGAAGTCGTTGTCACAGTATCTAGGCTTTCTTCCTTGTGCAAACTTATTGTTTTTGTGTATGTTGGCAAATTTTGTTTAATCAAACTCATGGTTCTTTTGTAAAAGTTATCCTTTGGGACCCATAGTATGGGTTGTTTGTTGTTGTGGCTTGTGCGATTGTACGCACACAATATAAGTTATAAAAGTTGACAATATGTTTGTGCACAATTAGTTGCCTTTGCATGAAAGACTTGTTTGTGATGTGCTATTTGTCAAATTGTTGTGAACATAGTCATTACAAAGTTCATGACTGCAAAATATGCTAAGTTTACATGTATGGGTTGACATTACAATTACATGCGGCGTACCGCTAATACCATATCAAGAAGTCAAAAGTTTTGACTCCTAATTTGTTAAACGTGCACCGTGTGCGCTGCTGCGCATCCATCGTGGAATGCGCATTTAAACTTACTCCAACGTCTTGAGAGAAAGGTGTTTAACAAGGATTCATGATCCAATGTTGATGGGTTTGCAACCCTCTTACTCAACGAGTCATTTAGTAGGTTTACTCATCCTTTTCCCATCGTGGGGTTATTAGGTGCATGCACGCCGCGTAGGCACAGAATAATGTAACAACAATATTGATACATAAATAGATACTCACAATAAGCATGTAAAGTGAATTGTGTCGCGGAGTTAGCTAGAAACCGCGACATTTAATTAATACTTGCAAAAATAAAAAACATTTGTCTTAAAAAAAAAATACATAAAAAAAAAAAAAAAAAAAAAAAAAAAAAAAAAAAAAAAAAATAAAAAAAAAAAAAAAAAAAAAAAAAAAAAAAAAAAAAAAAAAAAACAAAAAAAAAAAAAAAAAAAAAAAATAAAAAAAAAAAAAAAAAAAAGATAAAATAAAAAAAAAAAAAAAAAAATGGCACTGCTTGTCAAGGTAGAGCAAGAAGCGCGCGAATACTGCGGATTACAAGGCAAGTTATCACTGGGCCTTGTGAAGTATTTGGAGGGGGGTAAGAACAACCATTTTGCTGGGCTGGATGAGTTTCGCCACGAGCAGTGAAGGACGCTGTTTGGAGAAGCCCGGAGGAGAAGTTACCGCAACTCTGTATTGTGTTTGATGAGGAGCTTTACCCTCACAGTTGTCCGCTCTATTGCTGAAGCGCAGGGTGGCTATAAGCCCTGGTCTGCGCCTTGACTGCCAACGAGCGCTTTGGAATCGTCAGGAGGTCAAGCATTCCTTTGGGCACAAGCACTCCCTTACTGTAGATGTTTGTAAAGTGTCTTTGGCACGTGGTAAGGCGGAAGCGGTGGAGGAGCTGCATGAAAAGAAGTTGCTGACAGTGCCTGCCGCACAGGTACCCGGATATAATGATAAAGCATATGAGGAGCTTGTTGCTGCGATGGAGGCGATGAAATGTTAGGGTGCTTGATATTGCCCACAGCTGGAGCGTGACCAGGATTACCCCATATAAGATGTGATAATGGCAGGGTAAAACCTTGGTAGGCAGCCCACTGTGGGGCGCTGAGGCACAGCTGGATTACTTTATCAAGCCAGGACGTGGCGCAACTGCACGGTTCCTATCTTTTTGCCTGTCCCGTCCGCGTGACATCCTTAATCCTTTTGCACTTGAGAAGGAGATTCCGTTGAAGGAGTCTTTAGAGGCCCACGCCATAAGGCTTGCTAAGAAGAAGGGGGTGAAGGGCAAGGCAATATTATGCGGTGTTGGTGCAGCGCACATCCCCCGTTCTGATGGAGTACCAGTTAGCGTGGCGACTGTGTCACCTAAAGATAGTGAACTTCTGGGGAAGCTTAAGGAGGCTGGAGATGCTGCGTACCAAGTTGGCAGTTCAGAGCAAAGTCGTTGTCACAGCATCTAGGCTTTCTTCCTTGTGCAAACTTATCGTTTTTGTGTATGTTGGCAAATTTTGTTTAATCAAACTCATGGTTCTTTTGTAAAAGTTATCCTTTGGGACCCATAGTATGGGTTGTTTGTTGTTGTGGCTTATGCGATTGTACGCACACAATATAAGTTATAAAAGTTGACAATATGTTTGTGCACAATTAGTTGTCTTTGCATGAAAGACTTGTTTGTGATGTGCTATTTGTCAAATTGTTGCGAACATAGTCATTACAAAGTTCATGACTGCAAAATATGCTAAGTTTACATGTATGGGTTGACATTACAATTACATGCGGCGTACCGCTAATACCATATCAAGAAGTCAAAAGTTTTGACTCCTAATTTGTTAAACGTGCATAAACTGACTCCAACGTCTTGAGAGAAAGGTGTTTAACAAGGACTCATGATCCGATGTTGATGGGTTTGCAACCCTCTTACTCAACGAGTCATTTAGTAGGTTTACTCATCCTTTTCCCATCGTGGGGTTATTAGGTGCATGCACGCCGCGTAGGCACAACAGTATGGATACATAAATAGAGACTCACGATAAGCATGTAAAGTGAATTGCGTCGCGGAGTTAGCTAGAAACCGCGACATTTAATTAATACTTGCAGAAATAAAAAAAACAAAAAACATGTGTCTGAAAAAAAAAAGTACGCATATACCCAGTAAGCACTTCACTAAAGATAGCATTTCTTGAGATTGCAGATATTCCATGTGCGGGGCAACTCACGCCCGTCCATGTCACGCAGCTTGTACGCTCCTTTTCCAAGTGCTTCCGTAACCTCGTAGGGTCCTTCCCATTTTGGTCCCAGCTTTCCTGTGTCTTCTGCGTGGCTTGCGTCGTTAGCACGATACACGAAGTCTCCTGGTCTAAATGAGAAGGATTTTTATGCTCCCCTAGCAACACGCCCACTTTTGCAATCGCCCCGACGCATCAGTTTTAGAGATAACCTGTTTTGATGGGTTGATCTTGGATTATCCACTATATGGGTGCGCTTGAAATATCTGCGCAGTCCTTTTGGCGTTTAATACTAAACGCAGGATCACTTTCTCCATGCGCTATAGGTACTCCTTTCCTTGAGTGCTTTACATACGAATTATACCGGTGTTTGTACAGTCCCTATCTTGTTCTAGTAGCACGGCGCTCAATGCCCCATGACATCGCGGATAAATACATAATCAACTCCTCTCCTGGTCGGGGTGGCAATCTAGCGAGGGAGGCTGCTTATGCTGCTTGGAGCTGCGTGAAAGCTTCTTCTGCTTCTGTAGTCCCAACGGAAGTCTCCCTTCTTCGTACACTCTGAGTGTTTTGACATGGAGTGACTTGTCTGCTGACTTGGATAGGACCCTGTTCAAACCAGCTAACTCCCATTTAACGACTGGACTTCTTCATCTGCGCGGTAAAAGGAAGTTGGAAGAAAAATCTTTTGTTTCTTCTGGACACGGCTTGATGCCGTCAGGTTTCTATCAAGTATCCGTGGATACATGTCTTCTGTAGCCCAAAAGTGCATTTTATAGGATTTAGCTTCATATTGAATTTTTCGCATTGCCCTGAAATTTTCTATAAATTTCGCGCACCAACTCGTCTTCGGTGTGGCTCTTTATAACAAGGTCATCGACATAGACTTCCAGGTTGCGGCCCACTTGCCCCTCGAACGCGTTATCTACCAGTCGCTGGTAGGTGGCACCCGCATTCTTTAGGCCAAAAGGCATCTTTGTATAGCAATAGACACCTTGACTTGTGTGAAAGGCTGTCTTTTCCTCGTCATCCTTGGCCATTTGGATTTGTGATACCCTTAGTATGCGTCCAAGAGCACTTGAATGGTATCGCATAAGGACTCCACTTTCCATTCTATCTCCAGTAGTGTAAAGCAGTCCTTTGTGGACACGCTTTGTTAAGGTCAGTGAAATGTCTTCACCGCACATCCGCCAGCCTACCATACGCTCTTTGTAGACCATAACTGGGTTGGAGAGCCAGTCATGGTAATAGACTTCTCGCATGATACCTGCCTCCACGAGTTTATGTACCTCCTCCAGAATGGCCTTAGCGCGCATCTGGCTCTTCACCCGCGTTTTTCTACCTTAACTTGGGGATATCCTTGTCGGATTTAACTATGTTCGTGATCGATCGTGGCACACCAGTCATGTTTTTGTTCCCATGCAAAGATAATCGAGGTTTAGTTTTGCAAGAGTGCGCACACAGCCGCCCCTAACCCGTATCGAGACAGCGACCCCCCGATCGATACTTCTTAATCTGGGTTAATCGGGATGATCGCAACCTTCAGTGTTTGTCACTTTGGTTGCGTGCTGTCTCTGAGTCTGCGTCACGTCACATGTGACTGTGTTGCATTCTTTAGGCGGTGCGGCGGTGTTGTAGATGGTGACAATTCCGCCGTCGACGGGGAATTTTAGCATCCCGTGGGCCGTGGATGGGACCGCGCGTATCGCGATATTCCTATCTGCCCACCCCCCCATAATGCCTTTGTATGGCATGGTGATTCTGATCACCATAAAATCATCCAGCTGTTGTGGAGTGCTCCTTAATGCCAACCATAACCGGATAATCGTAGTTGCCCCATGGGCCATATCTTTTCTCCCGTGAAGCCAGTCAACGACGTCGTGGCCGGGTTCAACTGACTTTTTACTTCAGGGCGCAGTCTTTGGAAGCAATGTTCGTACAGTATGTCAGCAGATGCTCCTCCATCAATGTACATGCGGTGGATGTCGTGACCCGCTGCATTTATCTCGATGGTAAGTGGCAACCCTAATTCGTTTTTCAATTATTTCTTCCTTTTCTCTTTATTTCGCAAATCGGCAAAACCCTTAAATCCCAAATAATTATTTCGAGTCCTCTAAAAATTTAACCAACAATTGATCTGAGATATACATGATATATTCCACCTTAGAAAATTATAAAATAAATTTTACAAATTGTTTTATTGTCGATTACACAATTAATCTAAAATTAGGGTTTCGAACATATATTTATTCATATGAACAAATTAACATGCATGGCTATTTTTCTTGTGTTTATACTGAATTATAATGATGAAATACAAGTCATAAAATTACCTTTGATAATTATTGATGATTCTATGGCCTTGGGAAGTTTGCACCTTCTGTTGCGAGTATCTCCTTTGGGGTCATTGTCAGTGGGGTGTACTTGTCGTTCCCCCGCCCGCCCCTCTGACCGCGGTAGCTGTTGTTGCGACTGCTACTCTGGTCATTGGATTGTCTCCTGGACTGTTCCTGTGACCTGTTGTTTGAGTAGCCTTTTCTGCTGTCCGCGGCGGCGGCTTCTCCTTGAATGAAGGACCTTGTGCGTTTCATCAACTCATCAAAGGTTTGGGGAACCCTATCATTCAACCTTTTGATAAGTTCTGGGTTATTTATTCCATTCATAAACCCTGAGATCTTGAGAATTTCGGGGCACGCCTTGACGTGTATGCATTCGTCCTTATAGCGCTCTACGTAGGCGCTTGTGGACTCCCCTTGGCGCTGTTTCACCCTGGCAAGCTCGACAGGGTTCTTGGCACACTTCTTCCTTTGAGTAAAATTTAAGCGGAATGCCCTTCGCAACTCTTCAAACCCATCAATGCTTCTGCGTGGTAGTTTGCTGAACCAGTTCCGCGCGTTTCCTACTAACGTGGAATTGAACATGTGGCACCACACGGGTTGTGGCCAGTTTTCAATAGTGGCCGCCGATTCGAAGATTTTTAGATGGTCGTCAGGATCACCTGTCCCATCATAAGTTTTTACGTTAGCAGGCATGCGCCTTTTCTTATCCTCCGAGAAATCGCTAATGCGCCGCGTAAATGCGTCGACCTTTTGGCGACGCCATGGACGGGACATATCTTCGTCTTCGTCTTCACGATATTTGTTCTTGGATTTCCAGTGTCCCGTTTCTGCGTCCTCGTTGTCCGAGGAGTCTTCTGAGGACGAGCTTACTCTTCTGCGGCGCTTGCGCCGACTGTCCTCGGAGTCCGAACTTGGAGGACTTTCACTCGGGGAGCGCCTTTGTCCAAGCCTGCTGTGGACATCGCGACTGCCCAGCCTATCACGGACGCTGATGCGCCAGTCATTGTTTTCATGAGTGTCCAAGTTCTGCAAGTTAGCCGTTTGAGTACCCGAAACTTTCTTTCCGATTCTACCGAATACTGGAGGTCGACGGTTATCCTTTCCGCGCCTTTCCTTTTGGTGGCGCGGTGGAGATACTTCGTCCTCCGGACCGAAGTTAAGTCGGGCCTGTAGGCTCTGGCTTGATCTCTTTTTTGTTTCCTCTTGCATGAGGGCGACCAAAGTCTCGTAGTTTTGAGATACGAAATCACTCGGCGCCAGTTCAGTCGCGACCCCTTCCAGTGTGAGGTTGTCAGCCCCTAACTCGGGACCCTTGTTTCGAAGGGGTGGGGGTGGCGGCTCGGTGGTATTCGTCCCTGGCACCGTTTGGGGAGGGGTGGTGAAAGTAGCACGCTGTAGACCTTCCGTGCTTGTGATTGTGGCGGTTGTCTGGGTTGTCCCCAGGGGCGGTCCCATCGCTGTGAAGACCAGATCATATGGCGCATTGGCGCTTCCAGAGGCCTGCTTAGAGATCTGTCTAGAGGCTTGGTCGCTCTGCTTCTTCGCCTGCGGAGTCCGCTGGGTAAAGTTTCCTTGCTTTGTCATTCTAGATTTTGGCAGTGTTCTTAGTGTTGGGTCCCACGGATGGCGCCAATCTGTTGATACAAAAGTTGGACGATCCTTGATTAGGTCCGAATTAGGTGTAATACGGATCTGTTAGGCTCCGGTTCCTGTATCAATTAAGTCTTGATGTATGAGACCTGCGCACTAAGAAAACAAAGCACCGTTAGGCTTACCGTGGGATTGTCTCCTACGATTATCCTCCGGCGTGAGAGTAAGTAATCGGTTTAGGTTTTAGTAGAAAGTTAGGGTTATGAGGGCGTACCTTAGATGAGAGCCGAGGTGCTCTCTATATACTCACCAAACCCTAATGGGCTTTGTCCCATTAATTAGTATCCGAGAGGCCTCACCGTTATTTAGTAACCGAGAGGTCTCGCCGTTATTTAGTATTCGCCGTTATTTAGTAACTAGTGGGCCCACCTCATGATTATGACTCGTTCGTAACGGGTGTTCTAGATACCTGCGCACGTGTGCGCTAGTTGGGCCTCATGGGCCTAAATCCTCGTCGTGATAGCCCATATGTCATGGGCTTCCCCATAGGCAGTACCATTTGGGCCTTGGAAGCCCGTATAGATGTCGCTATGGCCCATTCATCATGGGCCTGGGTATAAGTACTATTCGTGGGTCGGGTTCATGACCCGAGGTTGGACTATACGTCATCATGTCCCCCCAGTCTAGTATGCGCTTGGTAAGACCGCGGATGCTAGACTACAAATAGTCGCGGTAAATATCCCTAGATGCATATCGTGGAAGAAACAAGAAATTGTCCCGCACAAAACAATGAATCTGGTCAACTGGAGTCAAAAATGCCTCTTCGTAAATCGTGAGAAGGTAGCTAGAACATAGCTTATACGTTTCACCCCTACCACATGATTAGGACAAGTGGGGGACATGTGTTCCTCATCCGGCATCGTGTCAGTAACAACTTTCCCTATATAAGGGTTCGCCTCCATTTCATTGTTATTGCCACATTAAAAAAAATCTCTTCCACCACCATTGATAAAGCTTCCATTAATCATCAAAAATCAGACACAGGTAATCATCATGCATATTCCTGAAGCATCGTCATGCATTCGCATTCTCATATAAATTATTATTCATATAGTAATCCTTAATTATTTTACGCAAATTGCAGATCATCATGGCCAACCTACCCCCTAACCATAACGAGTTCGCACTAGCTGCGGAGGCAGCACCAGACAACATGAACGGTTGGGTTGAAGAGGAAAAAGACCCAGAAATGGAGGAAGAAGAGGAAGATCCGGAAGAAGATCCGGAAATAGAAGAAGAAGAGGAAGAGATGAATGCTGATGAAGAATGGGACGGCCCAGAGGGGATACTTCCTTATCAGGGGGTGGACCCACTTTACCCTCCGCCACCTACATCTGACTCCGAGTCTGAGATTGAGTTTGGGGAGGCTGAGGCTGAGGCTGAGGCCGAGGCTAAGGTTGCACCTATACCACCTCATGTTCCTGCTAATCCTGTACCTGAGGCTGCTACCGTCGGTACTGGCAGACTAACACCACTTAAGAGACTCTTCACTAACACTCAAGCCTGGATAAGATCATCGTCATCTTCTGCCACTGCTAGCCATAACCCTGAGGATCTCACTCCGAGTTACATTAGGAGTGATCTGGATACACTTCATCACAGGGTTCGGCATATTGAGGATGATGATGTGCGTGCCAAGAACAAACGACTGAGGATGATGTTAGACTGTAGTGAGAACTTTACTAGAGATGCTTGGAGAGAGCATGATCGTGCGACATGGCATTACCATCACTTGAGATGTTGGTCTATTACGGTTGAGAATCCATTACCACCGCGTCTGCAGTATCAAGAGCCGCATATGCTCTACCTGAGACTTTATTGGCTCCTGTTACTCATAATGACCCTAGAGATCCGTATGTTGCTGCACGTGATGCTTCCACTACTCCTGTTACTGATAATGATGATTCCCCTACCCAGAAGGAGACCTCACCATCTGAGCCACAAGGATCTCTACCTCGTGACTCTTAGTAGTTTAATTTTATTAGTAGCATCTTTTGTTTTGTAACCACTAAACTGAATCCTCAGTTAGTGAATTGATGCCATTGGTTGTAACAATTTATATCATTTCATGAAACAATGCAACTAGGTATTAACTCTTTTAGGTGATGAATGATGAAATGGCTATCTTTTGATTTACTACTTGATGTTGTTGTGATTGTTGTTATTATTGGTTCGTTTGTATATGATGTGATTATGTCATTATATAAATACTCATTGAGGCTTCTTTGTGTTGTGATAGAATCATGCCACCAAGACCAATGAACCAAGCGGCTATTGATCGACTCGTCGCTGAAAGGGTCAATGCTGCTGTAGAGGCAGAACGAGAAAGGCAAGCAAATGCTAGGAGACAAGGAAACAATGGAGCTGGGGGCCAAGGTGGGGCTCCAGCTGCTCGAGAATGTACCTTTTCTGGATTCATGAAATGCAACCCTACGGTCTTCCATGGACACGAGGGAGCTGTCGAGCTAATTAGGTGGTTCGAGAAGACGGAAATGGTTTTTGGAATAAGTGAATGTGCTGAAGCGAGAAAAGTCAAATTTGCTGCTGCCACACTTCAAGGGCGTACCTTGACATGGTGGAACTCCCAAGTTGCAACAATGGGTTTAGAGACTGCTAATCAGATTGGCTGGACTGAAATGAAAAGGATAATGACAGATGAGTTTTGCCCCATTGAAGAAATTCAACGAATGGAGCATGAGCTATGGAATTTGAAGGTCAAGGAGTTTGACATAACTGCTTATACCAAGCGCTTTCATGAGCTGGTTCAACTATGTCCGGAAATGGTCCCGAGTGAACGCAAGAAAATCGAAGCTTATATCCAGGGATTAACGGACAACATCAAGGGTACAGTTATTGGATCCAAATCCACTAGCCTGAACGAAGTTGTGCACATGGCACATGCCCTGATGGAACAAAAGGCTCAAGCCCGAATAGAAAGAATTGCTGAGGGCAATAAAAGGAAATGGGAAAGTTTACAAGGTGGTAACAACGGTAACAACATAAACAACAATAGGGACAACACCCGCCATAACCAGCTGAACAATCAAAGGCAGGGTAATGCACGAGCAATGACCACCGCCCCTGCTGAGCAAGGTGGGTATGCTGGGAATAAACCGCTTTGTAATCGTTGTGGAAAGCATCACTTTAGGTACTGCAAGGTAGTATGTAGCAACTGTGGAAAGCCAGACCACATGGCACGAGATTGTAAGGGCAAAGCTATAGCTATGGGTGCTAATGCGCGACCAACCGTGACGTGTTATAATTGTGGATAAAAGGGACACACAAAGAACTATTGTCTGAAGAAAAGGGATCCACAAGGTGAGGAAGCTCGAGGTCGGGCTTACGTGATTAGAGATGCTGAGAAACAGCAAGGACCAAATGTGGTCACGGGTATGTTTCTACTCAACAATCGTTATGCCACTGTATTATTTGACTCAGGATCTGACAAAAGCTTCGTGAACACTAGTTTTAGTCACCTGATAGACATTAATCCAGCTAGACTAGACACTAGCTATGAAGTGGAATTGGCCGATGGAAGGGTCATTAGTACTAATACTATACTAAGAGGATGTACCCTGAACTTATTAAACCACTTATTTAAAATTGACCTTATGCCCATTAAGCTGGGAACATTTGACGTAGTTATTGGGATGGATTGGTTAGTTAATCAAGACGCCGTTATCATATGTAGTAAGAAGGTAGTGCATATACCCGTCAAGAACAAGACGCTGATAGTTGAGGGCGACCATAGTACGTCCCGATTGAAGATAATATCCTGCATTAAGGCCAGTAAATACATCGAAAGAGGACATCAGTTGTTCGTGGCACATGTAACCGAGAAGGAACCAAAGGAAAAACGTTTGAAAGATGTACCGGTGATTCGAGATTTCCCCGAGGTATTTCTTGACGACTTACCAGGACTCCCACCACCTCGGCAAGTGGAATTTAAAATTGAACTTGTACCGGGTACTGCACCTGTTGCACGAGCCCCGTACCGATTGGCACCATCCGAGCTAAAGGAATTGGCAGAGCAGTTGCAAGAGCTATCAGAAAAAGGGTTTATTCGTCTGAGCTCGTCACCATGGGGAGTGACTCGCTCGTTCTCACCCCTTTTTTATGTACCAATAAATATCAACACACAATAAGGATCAGAATCCGCGAGACCAATGAAACCGGAAGCAGTATAGAGAGTCTCCGGGTCGTTATGTCCCAACGAGGCTGGAATTGAAAATCGAAAGACGAAATGATAATCGATGTTTGAATATGACAAGGAATGATTGGGTACTAACACTAATAAGCAAATGCACGAGAAGAAAAGCAAGGAAAATAAGCTAATGCAGGCCTAAAAGCTAGGAATGGTAAAAACACTTAAACTTTTATACTAAGACACAAATAAGCTCAAATAAGCTTAAGACTAATCAAATAAGCTAAGCTAATTCTAAATAAGCAAATTCTAAAAGCAATTAAGCTAAATTAAGCAAGAAAAACTCCAGTACTAACAACAGTACTAAACAGTTTTAACTAACAGTACTAACTTTGAGTTAGTACTGCTAGCTTTAAGTTAGTACTGCTAGCTTTAAGTTAGTACTGCTAGCTCACTAAAACACAATGAAACGAGAAATAAGCAAATAACAAAACAGGATCGTTTACCTACCATCTAATAAGCCTTTAGGAGTAGATAAGCACTAGAATGGCAAATGAGCTAAAAAGCTACAATCCCGTTTTTAGTCCAAGTCCTCAAAAAGTGCTGATTTTAAAAAGTCGTTTTTAGCCAAAACACAAAACACGAAAGTTGTTCACAACATGTTTTTAAGCAACTTTAATAAAGACACCTTGCGAAAATAAGCAATTTATAAGCTCCAAAAAGCCAAATAAGCTGCTGATTGCAGAAAGTTGCTTAAACTTTTGGTTTTTGGTATTTTGGACACTACAAACTCAAAATAAGCTCAAATTCAAAAAGGAGAGATGTTTTGGAAAGCTTATATGTTGCTTAATCTGATTCCAAAAAGCTTTTTCAACCAAACACAACTTAACTTAACTCAATTTGCATCAAAAAGTAGTAAACTCTAACTTTTTCTTAAATAAGCCAAATTCAAAATAAGCTAAAATCACCAATAAGCCAAACTGAAAAGTGGGATTTTGGAAATAAGCTCATAATGAGTCCTTATTAAGCCCACCTATTCACTTTTTTAAATAAGCCACTGAAATAAGCACAATAAGCACAAATCACTACACTACTATTTTTTGGATTTTAATGAAAATAAGCACTTTTAGACCTAAAATAAGCTACTGAAATAAGCTCAAAACTTCTATACAAAACTCAAAAAAGATTTAGTTCACCTCCAATGAGCTTTATGTTCAAAAAAATCATAACTAAAACCTAATCTAACTATCTCTTAAAAGTGAGATCAAAAATTGGTTGGAACTACCGGTCTAACCTGGAGTTAGTACCGCTAGCTTTAAAAGTTAGTACCGCTAGTTAACAGTTAGTACCGCTAGTTCTAAAAACCTCTTAAAGTTTTCAAAAGTCATTTTATTCAAGCTTATTGGATTCTAATTTGTTAAAAACAGATTATCAAATGACAACATAAGGTACTTATGAACAGATTCCAATCAGTGATAAACACTTAAATAAGCTAAATTAATCTAACAGTATTAACTCAAAACTAACAATTTTATTAAATGAACTAACAGTACTAACTAAGAAAGTTGCACTAATCACTTTTAAACTAACAACTAAGTAAGATAAGCACTAAACATTCTGATAAAACACAAATAAGTAAACATAAGTAACAAATAGGCACTAATAAGCAGTTCTATAGCAAATAAGAAAAGTAAGAAAAAGAGAGACTTACAACACCCTTGCTCAAAACAGGGCTAAACCAAGAATCTACAAGCTCTAGCTTGTATAAAACAAGCTAGTAGTGTCCATAAGCCCATCCAGAACTGGCTTATCATCCATAAAATAAGCTGTGGTGTATTTGAGAGTGATTTTTGCAATTTTCTCTTAACTACTTACCTTTTTTTGGTTTACTTAATTAAAGCAGTTTATAAACAAGCTGTGTTGAGAGCTTTTTGAACACAAAACAACACAATTAAGAAACTTAACACTTGGAATTGTAAATTGACTTAAAACCTCAAATTTGCATTAAAACTTGAAAATGTTACAAAGCTGAATGTAGAAGATGTAAATGACTTAAAACAAACTGAAAATAAGCTAAGATATTCTAAGATTAAAAACAAAAAAAAACTAACTAACTAACTTGGGTTACAATGGCCCTATTTATACTAAAACGAATTAAGGTCTTGGCTTCTTGGACTCTCTTCTCTTCTTTCTTCTGTGTTTCTTTGGAGAGACAAAAACCAAGTGTGTTTGTTGTGTGAGGTGATTCTAAAACAAATCTCAGCCTTCAATTTCTCTTGTGCTTCTTTCGAGTCAATCATAGCCATTGAAAACACTTGGGCATGGTGAAAGATTGCCAACATGGCACTTATACAGCTGGGGGTTGATAAAGGAGTGGTTGAAATGATTTATCTAGGGTGTTGAGTGGTTTGCAGGGTAGAAGTATGGGATGACATCCCCAAGTTGTACCTGGGTTTTGTTGGGCGGGAAAAGATGGAGTTTGGGTAGGTTGGCAGCTTTGGCCCCTCACTTCTTATAACTTCATTGCAAAACTTTGCCCGGTTTGCAATTTCAACCCTTGTCTTTTAACTCTTGTAATACAACTTGAGGTTTGGCAGTTTTAGTCCCTCAAGTTGTATTTTCTTCAATTGGTTGACTTTCGAACTCAAGATGAATGACAAAGCCATATTCATCTTTTATTGCTAACTGTCTTATTTTAGGTTTAGATGATGGTGTTGCAGCCTCATTCCAGCGAAGCCGAATTCATAAACCTCATGCTCATACTCATGCTTTCAAAGTCAATCGTTCAACATCATGATCGTTGATTCTAAACTTCCCCACCATCAAAGAGCCTTAATGTCAAATAAAGAATAGTCTATTTGGGGAAGATTCTTAGACATATAATCACATATGTCAAACAAGAATGTAACAAGTATGAGCATGTTGGTCAAGAGCACAAGTTGATCATGGAAGTCAAATCAAGATGATTCAAGTCAAGGAGATGATGCAAGATAACGATCTCAAGAACTCAAAGTCAAAAGATAAAGGCTCAAGATCAAGATTACAAAGCATGAATGAATAAAGCCATTACAAACAAGACAAGACCAAAACAAGGCAAAACATAAACGTCAAAAGTCATATCTTCAACGTCAGGGGAGACAATGATAAATCAAAGCAAACTCCTACATGAATGTCATCAGTGGTACGGAGGAGTTTGAAGAAAGAGACCTCAACATTAAGGGAGATTGTTAGCCTTAATTATATTAAGTCAAACAAGAATGTTATTGGTCTTATAAAGTCAATCTAGGTCTTGTATTGTAATAGGCTAGTCGGGTTCAACAGGCTTGGATTGTAATCTAATATGGTCCGTGTTTTAGGCTCAAAGCCTAAGTTTAGCCAAGCCCGACCCAAGTAGAAAAGCCCACATGCCACTTATGGCTCAAGGGTATAAAAGAAACCCTCTCCACACATGGAGAGGGTGTTGGTTGCATTTGTCACATTTGTAACTCACCACTTTCTATCTCTAATCTAAGTTTCCAAGTTCTCTTTTCTTTCTTTCTTTTCTTTCTTATAGCCGGCTCACATAGAGCTTATTGAGGGCTTATTCAAGTTTGCTTATTAGTTGTGAAAGGATTTTATAAGACTAACACAATCTATGCAAAGACCACCTCTTTTTAAAAGTGATCATTTTATATATTAGAAAAATAGATTTGAAACTTATGTGAAAGCAAAACATTTAGATCTTTGGCATATTATCTTGAATGATGATTTTCCACCGATTGCCAAAAATGAAGTTACTCAAATTTTAGAGGTTGTTCCTTTTGAAGAACAATCCGATGATCTTAAAAAGAAACTTGATAAAAATAATGAAGCTAAAATGGTTCTTTATAATGCTTTACCTAAAAAGGAATACGAAAGAATTTTTATGTGTAAAACGGCTAAAGACATTTGGCAATCATTGTTAATCACACATCAAGGTAATAGCCAAGTAAAGGATAATAAAATTGATCTTCTTGTTCAACAATATGAACAATTTACTATCCTTGAAGAAGAATATATTGATAGCGGTTTGCTAGATTTAACACTATTATTACTAGTCTTAAAACTCTTGATGAATGTTTCTCTAGCAAAAACTATGTTAGGAAGTTTCTTAGAGCTCTACATCCTAAATGGAGAGCAAAGATCACGGCGATTGAAGAATCGAAAGATTTGTCATCACTAGCTATAGATGAGCTTATCGGCAATCTAAAAGTACATGAAGTAGTCATGGAAAAAGATTCCAAAATTTATAAAGGCAAAAAGGAAAGAATTAAGTCCATCACCTTGAAAGCTAAGAAAGAGTCTAGTGATGATGAAACTTCGACATCCGGAAGGGATGACGAAGAATATGCTATGGCCGTAAGGAACTTTAAAAAGTTCTTTAGAAGAAAGGGTAATTATGTTAGGCAACCAAGAGAAGAAAAGAAGTGATTTCAACAAAGGGATGAGAAGAAAGGTAAGAGTGACCGGAAATGTTTTAGATGCGGTGATCCAAATCATCTCATTGGCGATTGTCCAAAACCATCTCGCAACAAAGATCAAAAGGCCTTCATTGGAGGTTCTTGGAGCGATAGCGAAAATGACGCCGAAGACAAAACTAACGATGAAACTTGTCTCATGGCTCAATCGTCAAATGAGGTAACTCTTAACTCTTCTTATTATAGTGATAACACATCTTCTCTTGATAATGATAGTATGCAAATAGAATACGATAGCTTATGTGAAATTAGCTTAAAAATCATTAACAAGAATAAAATTTTGAAAACTAAAAGAGATCTTTTAGAAAAAGAAATTTTAGAATTGAACGAGAAAATTAAGAAACTTGAGAAAAGTAAAGAAATTGAGATTGCGTGTAAGTCATGTGAAGAACTTAAATCGGAAAACGCTAAACTTAAGGAAACTCAAGTTAAATTTGATAAAAGCGCTAATTCACTAAGAGAAATGTTAAATAATCAAAAGTCACCTAGCTGTAAAATAGGTCTAGGATTTGATAGTAGTAAAGCGTCAACAAGCGGAACTAAAATCATGAGTTTTGTTGAATCGTCCGCTGAAAAAGCGACGGACGGATCCACCATAAAGGTGCACGGATCCACCATGCCTGGATCCGTGAGTCGCACCAATGGTGAAATAGGGACAGAACATGTTTTTAGTCCACCCATGTCTTCTAGATCAGATTTTGTTATTACTAGGAAGAAACTAATACATAATAGAATTGATGAGTCAAAGAAACCGTCTTTAAAACCATCACTCAAAAGCGGTATAGGTTATGTCAAAACCGAGTCTAGATCGAAAACACCTCCGCCTAGGAGAAATATCTCTTCTCAACCAAGACACAACACACCTCAACCTAGAAGAAACTCTAGAGAACCAATTCATCAAAACTTCTATCCTATGAATTGGAACAACCTTCAAAGTCAAGGCTTTGTACATATGGGAAATTGTATCCCATTTCAATATCATAATCAATTGCAACAAATGCAAGGGATGTACAATACTAACATTTTCGGACCCATGAGATATTGGGGCCAAACACTTGAATTTGTTTTTGTTAAAATAGGTATGCTTGAGAACAAGCTTGGAACCGGATGAGTGGATCAAGGATAGTGGTTGCTCCAAATATATGACTGGTAACAAGAGTTTATTCTCTAGCTACAAAGCATACGACGGAGGTAATGATGTTTTTGGAAGTAACTTAAAAGGAAAGATCATAAGCAAATGTACGATCTTTAATGACTCTCTTACTATATCTAATGTAGAACACATAGATAACTTAGCATTTAACTTACTTAGTGTCGGTCAAATTTGTGACATAGCATGATGTTATCAAACCTATATCTTATGTAAAAAGTGTACAAAATTAGACAATCAAGTAAAAATTCTTTTACATGATTAAACGTCCTAATGGTGATTTTAGCTATATAATAACTCATATATGCATTAATCTGAAATATGAAAGTAAGGCTTTAGATACCCTTTATGATGACCTGTTATGATGATGAAAAATATGACTGCTAAACCCCTTGTTTAGCCTTTAATCCCAAGTTAGCTAGCTATGAAAACCCTAAATTCAATATGACAACCCTAATCTTGTTTCTTGCTTCTACACTTGTGACCCTTAACCAACCTTTGCAAAACAACTTAGGACACCTTAGATATGATATGAGAATGTGTGAATAAGTGATAAAAAATTTTTGAATGGATAGTTTATGGGGGGGGGGTGTGTGTGCCCGTGGGTTATTAAGTTGTAAAGGGATGGTTTTTGTTTGATTTTCATACTAGGAAATGTTATGTATGTGTGTTATCTTGCAATATATGAGTTATATTCATATAAGACTAGTCAAGGGAACACAACGAGGGTCTTAAGGATGGTCATGGTCAAGAAAAAGCTAGTCTTGGTCAAGGAAACAAGGTTTTAATTAGTTGTTGATGTACATACAAGTGGTAAGGAAATTTTTGGTGATATTTCTTGCACATATAACTACAAATCCGGCCATGTGATGTATATGGGATAGTATTTGAGTTAATTTTATGTATTGGGTATAAAAGTGGGTATTTGTTGAAGGTGTAGAAAAGTTTTGGTGGTTTCCGGGATGGGGAATGCCCTAAACACCATTTACGGAAAACGTAACAATTAACGCAACATATAAATAATTATTTGGAACAATGACCATAATTATTCTCAAAATAATTATTTAACACTTGCTTGATGTAAACATTTAATTGTTTGATGCCCGTTTACATTGCACGATAATTTTTAGCGTACGCGATTTAACTTAACGTTTACGGTTTAAAAGCAAACACGTACAATACCAAAAGTACATAATGAATTTATTGACAACGTCAATAACCCTAAAACATGGGGTGTTATATTACTTGAGCTAAAATAGGTCAAAATGGGGTTTTCGGGTTTGTACGCCTAGTAACGACTTCAAAGGGTTCCTTTCCCTTGATTCTTGGCTTATATTCTGAGCTTAGAGACTTCACTTGATCCTTCTTGGTCTGAGTTAGAACTCCATTTAAGTGGTAATAAGTTTTTGAGGTGTGATTAAAATGAATGGTGTGTTCAAGCTATTTTAGGCTCGATTGGCTTTAGTGCATAAGTTTTTGTATGTTTGATTTGTGTCAAAGGCTATCTTAGGTGATTCATGGGAAGCTTGATATGAATGAGTTTCGAGAGCTAGAAAGAGTAGGATTGATATGATGAAGGATGCGGTGGGTTATGAGGGTTCTGCTCCAAAGTGTTGACAAGGATGGTGGTGAAGGTGCTCTCATTGTGTGTTGATAGTGCGAGGTCATGGTGAGGTATAGTGGTGCTAGGGTGCTTTAGGTTGGGTTTAAAATGGGTCAAAATAAAAGAAAAGGGGTGCCGGGTTGGATTTAGTTTCGGCTTAGGGTTTTGGACTTTAAATTCATGTATTAGGGTAAGGATTAGAGATAGATTATGGTTTAGGATTAAGGTTAGGACTTAGATTAGGGTTTGGGATTAAAGTTTAAGGTTTAGGATTAAGGTTTAGGGTTTAGTTTTAGGTTTAAAATGAATTTAGGGTTTCATTTAGGGTTTAGGGTTTTAAATTAGGGTTTTAGGACTAATTAGGGTTTATATTTAGGGTTTAGAAGTCATGCATTAAGTGCTTGTACCTTGTGTTAAAGCCTTGAGTTAAAGTGGTAGTAAGAAACTAGAATGAATTTGGAGGTAAAATGACCTAGTTTGACTTTCTTGCATTATTGACTTGTTTAGAAAGTTGTAACTTGATTTAGGAGGGAAAAGATATTCAAATGTTGTGAATTGTACACTTGTACACATGCTTTAGAGGCTTGCATGTTCATTTTATATGTATACATTACATATAATTAGGGTTTTGATGTAAACGTTAACGTTTAATGCTTGTTTTGATATAACATTTTAAAAAGTACGTTAAATGGATAATGTACTTGGTAATAATGATATTAGGATATAGACTTGACATATTAGGATGTTTACATGATATAAACATAGATAGAGATGGCATTGGTGGAGGTTGCGTGAGCTCGTTTACTTAAGAGATGCAAGTTACGTTGCATAATGAGATAAAATAAAAAATTTCCCTGTATAAAGGTGGTATATATAATAGATAGATATTACATTGCATCTAATTTAATAGATGGATAATTACGTTGATAAAAATTACGGGTTGTTATAAAAACAGTAGTATTCATTCCCACAGAAACGTTCTAACATTTGGTCAATGAAAGGAAGGGGAAAATGGTCTTTTCGAGTTGCATCGTTAAGTTTACGGTAATCAATGCACATCCTCCATCCAGTAACTGTTCAGGAAGGGATTAATTCATTATTATCATTCAAAACTACAGTCATCCCTCCCTTTTTTGGCATAACGTGAATAGGGCTAACCTGTGAACTATCTGAAATTGGATAAATTAGCCCGGAAATCAAGTAGTTTCACAATTTCATTTTTCACAACATCTTGGACTTTCGGATTTAGACGTATTTAGGGTTGGATGACCGGTTTATAGTCATCTTTCATCAGAATCTTGTGTGTACAGTATGACGAACTAATTCCCTTAATGTCTAACATTTTCCAAGCAATTGCTCCTTTTCGTCTTTCCAATAATCGTAGAAGCGAAATTTTCTCTTTTTCGGACAATTCGGATGAGATAATAATGGGAAAGGATTTGTCTCCGTTTAGATATGCGTATTCTAAGTGTTGAGGCAAATTCTTCAGCTCAGGTTTCTTCTCATCGATCTCGTTAGCACTGGCTGAATAAAGGTGTTCGCTTTTAACATCATTGCCATTTGTAGTTCCTTGCGTAACTGGATACGGCGTATTGATAGATTTGATACGCCGTATCGAGTTTTCTAAATCAGACCCATTCTTATCATCGCTACTGGTTGATTCACAGCATTCTAGGTCTGATTGATCCATAGATTTTTCCAGTCCCCTTGATAAAAACGAGTCAGGCTCTTCATTTGGCAGCAATTCCTGAGCTTCTTTGTTGATTGTGTCGTCCAAATCATCAATCCCATAACATTCATCATCTTTAGTAGTTGGCCTTTTGATTGACTGATCTACGTCAAAGACTACTTCATCATCCCCTACTCTTAGTGTTATCTTCTTATTGAATACGTCAATCATGGGTCGAGCTGTTGCCAAAAATGGTCTTCCTAAAATTATAGGAACTCTTGAATCTTCGGGCATATCTAGGATGACGAAATCTATAGGAAGGACGAATTTATCTACTTTAATGAGTATGTTTTCAATTATTCCTCTCGGATATTGGATCGACATATCTGCAAGTTCCAAACTCATTCTAGTAGCCTTTGGTTCTCCTAAACTAAGTTTCTTGTACATCGTGTATGGCATTAAGCTTATGCTAGCTCCTAATTCTGCCAATGCATTATCAATGGGTAATTGGCCAATGTCATAAGGAATAGCAAGACTCCTTGGGTATTTCTCCTTTGATGGAAGCTTGTTTAGTAATATGGCATAACATCTTTTGTTCATAATGATTTTGCAAGCCTTTTCCAGTCTGGCCTTGTTGGTTAGCAAACCTTTCAGAAATTTGGCATACTTCAGCATTTGAGCCAATGCTTCGATGAAAGGCAAGTTGATGTGGAGTTGCTTCAAATTTTCTAGGAATTTCTTCTGTTGAGCCTCTTCTTTTTATTTTCTTAATCTTCTGGAGAAAGGTACTGGTGGTGTTTGTACTTCATTTGATGGTTGAACGACAAGTTCACTAGTCGTCTGAGGTTGATCATTAGTGAGGACTTCGTTTGATCCGACTGGCTTTTCGAGTTCAACTGATGTAGGTTCATTTGGCATCACATTTGTGTCATTATCATGAACATCTTGAGTCGTAGTTTTTCCACCTCTAGTAGTCACTCCTTTCACATCGGAACGTTATTAATTACTTTTAATAACTCTTGTACCCCAAATCTGAACTCAATTAGTAAATTATTCCTTTCTTTAAACAAGAGCTCGTTGTTAGTTTGGAAGTCATAAATGAATGCCCTCATCTCCTCGTGTTCTCGTTTTCCTTCGTCAATGAACTTGTTTAACATCTCCTTCATTGTCAGGCTTCTTTTAGGGTAGTTAAAATGATATGGACGGAGTCTGGATTCTGTTCTTGAAAAGTAAGACATGATGCAAAGTAAAGCTATTCTAGAAAAATAGATTTGTAAAGAAAATAATTAATACTCCGTATTCAAAGAGGCGAATATGTCGTATAACCGATCAGAGTGGATACGCCATATCTAATGGACGTAGATACCCCGTATCGTACTAACAAAATACAAAGCCAAAACGACAAAACCAGACTCGGAATGGAAAAGACTGTGAAAGACAAAGCCAAATCGAAGCCGAAAAGTCAATCAAGTCAAAAAGTCATCTGGTCAAAGCCCAAGTCAACCCCGAAGCCAAAAGTCAAGAAATATAAGTTTAGGGACTGGACTTGTAAATCCCTAAACTTGTATTTATAAAAGAAATTAAGAGAAAATAAAGAGGAGGGCCAAATCTGCCAATTTGGAAAATGAAACCACAAGGGGCATTTCTGCCAATGGCAAAGACTTGTACACAAAAGGACTTGTGGTGCAATTTGTCATATAACTTTTGGGGACTATTTCTGCCAAGTCCCCAAAGTTATTTGACAACAAGGACGAATTGTGCAATCGAACATAACACCATCAAGGACCAACTTTGCCATTTACCCAAACCCACGCCCTGTCACCTTCTTTTTATAACCCGTCTTTCTCGCCATTTTTGAAACCCAAAAACCCAGGACAAAATCACGGGATTTCTTCCCCTCTTTTACCCTGTAGACTATCACCACCACCATGGTCAAACCTCTCCCCCTCTTCCTCTAAAACCCTAATCCTATTTGGCAATCCCACAATTCCCCATGCCTCATCCCGACGGCCAAGATTGACTTTTGAAGAATTGAAGGCCATGATTTGTTTGCTTTCCCCCCTCACAAAACAAACACACCTGTGTTTGTGTGTCTACAAGAAAGCACAAAAGGAAAAGACACAAAGTCCTTATCATTGTTTTTTTGCTATAAAAGCCTTGTAAGCCCATTGTGGCACAAGTAGTTTTTAAGTCAGTTTTAGTGTAGTTTTCTTTACATAGTTTAATTATTTTTAAGCTACTTTCTTTTATGTACTTGTAATTCTCAGTTTTAATGAAAATTTAAGCTGTCTTAACTTCATAAGCTCTCAATAAGCTCATTTGAGCTTATTCTTGTTCATAAGCTCGAATTCAGTCAAAATTTGTCAAAAGCTAGTCATCAATTTATTTTGTTCATTTTATATGGAAGCATGATAACTTGAGCTCATTTTGATGCACTTTGGAAGCTAAAAGGAGTAATAAGCTAAATTAGCTTATTGAGCTTTATAGCTCAGGTTTAGAGGCAAGGTGCCATTAGGTTTTGATTTTTAAGCCACTCACTCAGATAGAGTGGCTTGGTTCTGAGACTACAATAATCTCAGGTTTCTTATTCATTAAAATCATTTCAGCTTATGCATTTAGCTTATTACTTTAATTTTCTATATGCTTTATTCTTTTCAAATTAGTTTAGTTAATTCAGAAATGCAAATGTTTAAGCTAGTGTTAGTTAAAATTCATTTGGTTTCATCTTTTTACTTTAAAACTGTCAATGTTAGTGTAATAAGCTAGGTGAGAAAGTGGCTTATTTCCATTAACAAGCTGCAAGTTTTAGTTTTAAAATAGCTTTATTAGTTTAGTATAAGTAAAAGTGGATAAAAAGTTTTAGAAGTTTAAGCTTGAAAATAGATTTTAAAGTTACTTTAGTGTTGACAGAATTGGTAAAGGGGTGTTTGGGATAACATTCAAAACGGGTCAAAAATTGTCTTGTCTTTGGGTTAAGGTCATTTAGTGAATTTAAGCATAAGTTTTAAGTTAGTATTAAGCTTTTTCAAAAGTTTTTAAAGCCCAAAATTGTTTTTCAAAAGATTTCAAAACCCTTGTGTTAACTGTGACTTTTAGAAAACATCACAAGTGCTTATTTAGTTAAGCACTTGTGGTTTGAGTTTGAGTATCAAAAAAGGTGTGTTTTGTGTGTATAAAAAAGGCTGCAAACACCTTGGGTCTTTTGACTTGTTAAGTCAAAAGCACCCAAGTCTTTTTTTTAGTAACAGTTTTAAAAAGACTTTAAGCCTTTTTCACCTTCAAAATTCAGCTTGTTTAAATGATTTTCAAAAGCCAAAAATTGTTGCACAAGTCCATTTGTTAGAGTAATCCATCTGTTATTTTATTGTTTAGAGCTTATTTGACAGCTTTTAATAAGCTGTCAAATAAGCCACTTCAGTTTAGCTTAAATCTCCAATGGTGCAAAAGGGGAGATTGTAAGCCCCTTTTTCTTTGTCCTTTTGTGTTCTAAAGCCCAAGTTTTTTGCTTATTTCAAGAGTCTATAAGCTCTTGTATAAGCCTTCCAAGTTTCAGGTCTTAAGGAGCTTATTTGTTGGCTTATTTTTAAGCCCAAACTTGTTTGTTGACTGTTTTTACATGATTTAGGTATAGGGATTGCTTAATTTTCATTTTTGCTTATTCAGCTTATGTAATAAGCTCCTTTGTGTCCTAACAGCTTATTTAGATTATTTAGTTAGTTGTTAAGTTTGTTTAGCTTTTTTTTCCAAGCTTATTTGTCCAAACTTAGCTCTTTAGCCCTTTAAGCTTTGTTTAAGCTTTCCTGTCATCATAAGCTGTTGCAGCTTATTAGTCTAAGCTTTAAGCCTTTTTGGCTTATAAGCTTAAAAAGCTGTAACAGCTTATTTTCGGGCTTATTCCTTAAGCTGTTTTGTGTTTTTTATTTTTCGTAGGATCTTTATAGTATAAAGTATTTTTGGAAAAAATTTCAGAATTTTTCGAAATCATTTAATATTTTTTAAGATTTAATTTCGTTAAAAGTTTATTTAAATCATAAAAAATACAAAAATTATCAAAAAAATATTTTGTTTTTTTGGAAAATTTTCTTTTGTCATATAGTTTGTAGGAAAAAGGGGAAAGAAATAGACAACGAGGTCCGGGTGAGCAAGGACTACAATACCCGGTGACTCTCGGATACTATTCCTCTTTATAACACCACTCTTACCCACTGCGCCCTTGGGTCTTTTTCGTTAAAGACTCAAGGGCTTGATACTTATACATACTTTTTGGGCTTATAGGCTCTATAAAGGCTTGTTGTAGTAAGCTTATTTCGGCTGATTTATAAGCCAAACTTTTTGTTTCTTATTTTTGTAGATACGTCATAAGGTAAAGTATTTTTTGGAAAAATTTTAGAATTTTTCAGTGGTCATTTAATATTTTTTATAATTTTAATTTCGTAAAAAAAAGTTTAGAATTATTCATAAAATTATACAAACAATTATCAAGAAAGAATATTTTTCTTTTTTAGAAATTTTTATTTTGGTCAGTATAGTTTGTAGGAAAAATATTAAAAATTGGTCGTTACGGGTCATTTTTACAACTTTTTACTTTTTAAAGAACGGGTCCGGGTACGGTTTTTTGTGGTTGACTTGTTTTTGGGTCAATACGAACTCCGTTTTTTCTGTCTTGTCTTTTTAATTCTTCGTTATGTGTTCACCGTAGAGTAGTTTAGAAGTAAAAATTTCCTTCGTAGGGTTATTTTTAAAGATTTTAGGTTTTTCCCCCTTTGCTCGGGATTCGGGCTTTCGTTTTTTTTTATTGCTTAATTTTCATAATTTTTGGTTTTTCTTAAACGTTTTAGTTTGTTTTTATCTAATATGGATTTTTTTCAATCCCTCAAAATCAGTTTTCTCCTTCAAACTCAAATCTTTGATTGTATCGATTTTCCCAGTCCAGACTCGTTGGGGATAAACGTCCCTGCGGTTATAAATTAAAACATTATGCATACTACTCATCGGTTTCTGGGGTTTGAGTGGGTGGGAGTACGGTGTGGATGTGTGAGTTTGTTGTGAGTGTTATTGTGAGTGGGGGTTTTCAGTGAAGGGACTTTAGTTTGCGGGGTGGGGTGAGGGGGGATTGGGAATGAGAGCGGGGGGTTGTGGTATGGGCGGTATGGGGGGTCTTTTTGCACTATGGTGGGGTGAGGGGTGTGTTTTTTTTTATATTTGAGTTTAAATTGGTGGGGGGGGTGGTGTTTGGGGGGGTGTGGGGGGTTTTGTGAGTTGGTTGTTTGGGATTTGGTGTGGTTTGGGTTGGTGGTGTGTTTGTTGTGTGTTTTGATATAGAGTATAGAATTTGGATGAGTTTAAAAGTAATTATAATAAATAAATATTATAATATATATATTTATTAAAAATTTTAAGTGAGTAGGATATTTAGTTAGTTAGTCTATTGATAGATTTTTTTAGTTATATTAATATGGTAGTGATATTGTTTTAATTTTTTATTTATCAGTTGGTTTTTTATTCTGTTGGATTTGTTGTGGTGAGTGTGTAGTGTGTAGTGATGTGTTATTTTTTTGGAGTGTAGTGGTATAGTTTTTGAAAATGTGTGTGTTCAGTTTTATGCCGACATGTGATTTTTTTTTTTCTTGTTCTCATTTTTTTTATTTTATCATTTCTAACAGGTGATTTTGCCTATAAAGTCTCCTCCCCTCCCCCTCCAAAATAAAGTAATAAGTTTGCTCTGCTCGCTTGAAGTTGTTATAGTGGTTGGTGGTGGCTGTGTGCTGGGGGGGATTTAGGGTCGGGGGTGTGTGGTTCGGCGTGGATGTGGGGCGGAGGACTTATTTGAGGTTTTGGTGTTGCCAATTAGTGGCGGTGTTGCGCGAAGTGTGTATGACACCAGCATCGCTTCGCGTTTAGCTGTATCTTGTGTGTCCCTCCCCCGGGTAGAGAGAGAGGTGTGTTGGTGGGGTAAGGTGTGTGTGGGGTACGGGGTGGGGTGTGGGGGGGTGTGTCTTGCGTGGGGTCGTTGGTGAGGGGGAAGGTGTAGCGGGTGGGGTGGGGGTGGTTTTGTTGGTGATGTTTTGTTTGTTTTGTTTTGTGATGTTGGTTGTGTAAGGTGTGTGGTTTGGTTTTTGTGGGTTATGGGATGTTGTTCTCTGTGTGTTCTTATCGTTTGGTGTGGTTGTGTGGTTTGGTGAGTTTGTGTTTGTGTTTGGGTTGTATTGGTGTTGTTTTTTGTGGTGTTGTTGGGGAGTTTGATTGTTGTTGTTTTGTGTGTGTGTGTGTTGGGGTTGGCGTTGTAGTGTTTTTTGGTTTTGGGGTTGGTTGTTGTGTTTTTATGTGTTAATTGGGTGAAGTGTTTGGTGTTGTGGTTTTGGTGGGTGGGGTAGTTTGTGGTTGTTTTGGTAGTTGTTTTGTGGTGTTGTTTCGTTGGTAGGAGTTTTTATATGTATTAAAAAAATATTTATTGTATTATATTATATTAAATTATTTAAATAAAAATTAAAATATAAAATTAAAATTTAAAAAAATTAAACATATATATATAAATCATAATAAAATTATAAATATATTAATATAATAATAAATATAATTAAATATTTTAATAATTTATTATAAATTATAATATAATATTAAAATAATATAAAGAATTTTAATCATATATATTTAAACATACTCCATTATAAATTGTATGTTTTTTTTTTTTTGTAAGACTCACCCCAGACCCCCCCCCCCCTTCTATATGTTAACCCAATTAATGTCGGTCATACCCCACTACTTTAGACACTTTAAACGGATCACACGCGCACCAGTAATTAGTTCCTCGCATATGTTTAAAAAATTATTTCTCCCCCAGAGTCGCGTAGATATCATCAGTTTAATATAGTGATTTAGAGAGAAGATGAGAGAGAGAAACAAGACGCGCAGACGCGCGAGAGACTTCTCTACTCCACCGAGAGAGACGCAGTGCCCTAACCACTGTGTATTCTTAGTGTGAGGCGTAGATTGTCCTGACGGTGGCGAATCGATCTATTGTGTCCGCTTTTTGAGGTTTAAGCATGTCAAAGTCCCGCCGATTGCTTTGATGGGTGGTTATTCTTGAGGTTCGTATGGGCAACGCTCCTGTGCGTGTAATAGTTCTTAGTGTAAGCGTTGAGTTTAGGTTGGACTCGTTAGTAGGAGCGAGTTATGTAAGATAACAGGGATTGGGCGACACATTAGGTATGGTTGTGATACTTACGAGTCTACTCGCACAGTCAGAATTTGTGTGTCGCAAAACCCCCCCCCCCCCCCCCCCCCCCCCCCCCCTCACGTAGTATCCTTACATCCTGCTTCAGGTCCTCCTATATGGGATTTTTCATCCTTTGAAATTATATCGATAAACAGTTTATCGTCGCCGTATCTTCTTCTTTGGTGCAACGTGTTCAGCTGCGTTGGGCGTGGTGTGGGAACAATTGAGCGAGGTTCGAAGAATGGATTTAATTTTGAGGAGTTTTTCAGTGACGTAAAGTGAAATGAAATGGATCAGGTGGTGTTACGGGGTATTATTTTCCAAATTTTTTTTTTTTTTGCTTTTTTTTTTTTTTTTTTGATTGGGTTGGTTCGTATTAGAAAGGGATTGGGCCACACATTAGGTATTTGTGATACACGAGTTCACTCCTAGTCAGGAATGTGTCGAAATACTCCACTTCTTACACTCCTGCTTCAGGTCCCTCCCTATGGGAATTTTCATCCTTTGAAATTATATCGATAAACATTACGTCGCCATCTTCTTCTTTGGTGCAAACGAGTTCAGCGTTGGGCGATGGGGGAACCAATCTGAGCGATTCGAAGAGTGGATTTAATTTGAGGACTTTTTCAGTGACGAATGAAATTAATGGATCAGGTGGTGTAGAAGAGTCGGGATGGTTTTCTGGGCTACCCCTCTCTTCTTCCTCGTTCTCTTCGGTTCTGTCGTGGGAATCACTTTGTTTCTTGGGATGGATTATGATGGCGTTGATCGAACTGTGAATTTGTGTTGAGAATTGCGGGTCCATTGTTGGGTAAGAATGAGCAGACGAAACTAGATGAGTCCCTAGTATTGGGTTCTTAACCGTATCGCTAGGTAATGTGCCCGCTATTTGATCGGTTATGACCTTCAACACTGTGTCGATTTTGTTGGTTATCTCACCTTGTTGTCGTTTGAAATTGGCTTCAAACTTCGACAACCTGGCATCTTGAGATGCCATGAACTCGAAAACCAGTCCTTCTATATTCGATTGGTTGTTAACATTTTGAGGACGGTTGTTGAAGGAACGGTTCGGGATCGAACCGTGGGGTTGGAACCGGTTAGGTGGGTTTGAAAAATCATTTTGGGAATTTTGGGGTTGTCTCCACCTAAGGTTTAGGTGACTTCTCCATGATAGATTGTAGGTGTCACCAATATTGTTTTGCTCGAGATTGAAAGTATACCACTTACCTCCCGGTTCATCGATACGCGAGGATGCGTATTCAACAAAGGCTTGTTTGGGATCTTCCATGCAATACTAAGTGTCGTGGGGACCACTGCAGATCTCACATGAGGTAGTGATTTTGTTCACTTAGGTAGGTTGTATCAGAGCAAGATGACCTTCCATCAAGCGTTGGACTTGAGTTTCGAGCTCGATTAGACGATGGTCGGATGTACTCGGGACAACTTAAGGCAAAGCGATTGCCTTGACCGGCTTAGCAAAATCCATTGGGTCGTTTCAACTTTCGTAGTCATAGAGGCCGAGATCCTCTAATAATGCCCAAGATTCTTCGGCGTTGAGGTCACGAAGCTTACCACCGGCTGATTGGTCAATGGTTCATCTTGTGACGGGATTGACATGGTGATAAAAAATCTAGACTTGGAGCCAAAGGTCTATGCCATGATGAGGGACTTTTTGGAGTAAGTCCTTAAAACGAGCCCATGCTTTGGATAGAGATTCTCCATGATGCCGTTGGAACATTAGGATATCGTTGCGGAGTTTTGCGGTTATTCCCAGTGGAAAGAATTGAGCAAGGAATCAGGTAGTAAGATCCTCCCATGTGGTGATGGATCCTACTGGAAGACGTTCAAACCAATTGCTAGCTTGATCGCGTAGGAAAAATTGAAATAAACGCAGGCGCGTTCTTTCCCTATTTTCACCATCAAGGTCAAGTGAGTCCATAAATTTAAGGAAATCCTTGAGGTGTTGGTTTGGATCCTCGGACCGAAGTCCGTGGAATGAGCATCCGTTTTACACCAACCAGATGGTGTCGGATCAAAGAGGTACCACGTTGTTCCCTACGAGGAGCTCAATGGTATTCCTATAGCCCTCATGGCTAGGTTTGGAGTAGTCTCATGAAGTACGGATAAGATTCTCATCTCCCATGGTGGTTGACGAGAATTTGTTACGAAATAGATAACACAAAGAAAAGATAGACTATAAGAAAGCTAATATGTGGAAATTAAATCTTACTTAAAAGGATTCAAGCAAGTAGAACTAAGCTAAACTATGTTCAATACCTAACTATTCCCCAGGCGGCGACGCAAAAACTTGATGCGGTCGTCGTTAGACTTCTTCACGAAGTTTTACAACTCCCTAGACAGAGCACCTAATCGTTGTAGTAGTAGTAGTATAGGCAAGACTCGGGGGGTTTTTATCGTTCACTCGAGGAAAAGGTTAGGAAGGCTTGATCATGGTCTAACAGAATTCAAAAGATTGAGGGAGGATTCTTTTTGTGTTTTTATGTTTTATGGAAAGCAAGTAAATCATATAATTGGAGAGATGGGTTTGGTTTTAGCTATTAAACTAAATATAAATCTATGCTACTGGTGATAACAATATAATAAAAGACTGTGTTTATTTAATCATGTATTACTCCCTATATTGCTTCTCCTAGTGTTGTT
>BQNB010012466.1:43780-73353 GCA_026074375.1 Tanacetum coccineum
CCTGAAAAGGAACGATTAAGTACCTATTTTGGGCATAAATGCACGATTTAGGGGGTTAAACGACCCTGAAAAAGTGTATAGACTGACACCTCATCAGACTAATTCCCAAACATCATTTGATATGAATTGGTTTAATTCTTCTTGCATAGCATTTACCCAACTTTCATATTTTAGTGCTTGATTGAAGTAATCTATATAAGTAATAATAAAATCTAATATGAAAATCCCAAACTACCCTTGAGGACAAAGGAAGAAAGGAAAATTCTCACAATTATATATATATATATTATAATACGTATATTAACCGGGAAGTATGATTCCCGGGTCGTTATTTCCCCAACGATTTATAAAATTGAAACCACGTTTGAATTCGGACAATGATTTGAATGGAATCGAAGATTGATTTGATTATCTATTTCTATGAATTAGAAACTATTAAAATAAGCAAACTATAACAATTAAGCACGAAAACAATTAACGGGTACGAAGAAAACGCGACAAATAAGCAAGTATGACCAATTTAAAACCTACTAATGCAAATTTAAATTCTAAACCTAAATTAAGATAAAATAAAATTTAAAGAAAAAAAAATTAATTTTTTTGTTTATTTTTGATTTTTTTTATGAATTAAAAGCTAATTTAATGATTAATAATCCTATAAAATAACAAATTAATTCCTAAAAATTTTAAAAAATGATTTTAAACATTTAGAAAAATCTAAGAAATGATAAAAACTCAGAAAAATATTTTTAACTATTTTTTTATAATAAAATCCTATTTTATAAAACTAAATTAAAAACCTTAAAAATGAAATTAAAAATCTAAAAATGACAAAAATGATTTTAATGCATGTAATCCTTAAAGTAATTATCCTAAATCTGAAAACTATTTTTTGTATTTTTAAAAATTATTTTTCTATTTTTTATTTATTTTTGAAAATTTTAAACTAAGAAAAATGATAAAAATCAAACTATTAATGCGAAAAATCTAGAAAAATCACAAAAAGTTCTAAATGATGCAAGGAATTTAAGAAAAATAAAAGCACAAGCCCAACTTATCTAATAAGCTGGGAAAAAGCTATACTAAGCCACGACTTATTTATTTAGACTAAATGCAAAACGTGTATAAGAATAAAGTGGAAAGAAACACTCACGGATGAGCTATTGAAGCACAATGATAAGTGAGTGTGTATGTAAAGGCAAGGTCATGGGTTCGAGTCCCGGGCCTTGTTTTTTATTTTTTTTTATTTTTCAAAAAGTTTAAAAAACAAAGTTGTAGAAAACCTGAAAACTAACTACTTTAATAAAAGAAATTATTTTTGAAAACCACTAAATAAGCTAGAAATTTGCTTTTTAACTCAGAAAATACACTTATCTATATTTTTTACTTTTTCCAAATTTAAGCAATAAAAAGCTAAAAATAAGTTCAACTTTTAACAAAATAAACTATATTTATCCTAAAGCTAACCTAATAAGCAAATTTAAGCTAGAAATAAGCAAAAGAAATAAACCATAAGCTGACATAAGCCAAAAAGCACTTAAGCAATTCTGATAACTAAACAGGCCAAATACCACCTTTTAAGCTTAAATTTCTATAAGCTAATGGACACTTAAGACAAAATGGATTATATCATTTAAAAGCTAATACTACTAACTAATTAAATCCGCTTTTGAAAATTAATTTGAAAATCAAATGCACAATTGATGTAGATTGAAATGTATAAAAGATATACATAGAGATTTTGGCCGAGTTATGGGCTTTCAAAAAGAGGTTAAATCAGATTATAAAACTTGCATAATTATTTTGTCATTATCCATATTTATTTTATATTTAATTTGTAAAGTATAATTAAATAAATACATATTATTTCGGCATAAATATATATATATATATATATATATATATATATATATATATATAATATTAATTATTTTTCTTACATAATATAAAGTATTTTAATCTTACAAAAATTTCATAATTGTCATATGTTGCATTTTTATAATTTCTAACATTTAAATGAAGTTTATGCATGCTTTTATGGATTTTATTGCGTTAGGGGTATTTTGGTAATTTTACACTTATTGAGATTTTTAGGTTTTACAAGAGTGATTTTTGCTTTCAATTCATTCTTTCTTGCCAGCTTTTGTTCTGCAGTTTTAGAAGGAATGAGACCTTCAACACTAGCTGATGCAACAACAGGTGCATCACCATTCACAATAACCTCCCAAAGAGCATAATCAGTGTGAGTAAGATATTTCTCCATTCTCATGCTCCATAGATCATAGTCTCCTGTTTTGAGTATAGGAAGTTTTAGTGCAGACACTGTTTGGGTAGTTTCTGACTGTGATTCCATCTTCTCTTTGATTATGAGATCTTGTGTAGATATAGTGTTCTTCTTATTCAGAGTATCTCAACAAGCTCTAATACCACTTGTTGATCCTTTCTTGATAGATCTTACTTAGCTTGTTAAAGCTTAGTTATATTGGATAAATCCAAGACAATATAGTATAAACTAAGATTGAGAATATCACAAACTATGCAGAATATAGTTTGTAATACCAAGAAGAACAATGAAACAGTAAAAACAAGATCTTTACTAAACTTTCAATATATTGAATACTATTTTGAATTACAAAATAGCTATGAATACTAACTATGATTGCTATGTAAACTGGTATGCAGTTTTATATACTATAAAATATATATAAAATATAACCTTAAGAGCAATTAAGAAAATTACCAAGTTACCCTTGATAAAATTCACTCTCAAAAATATATATAATATAATATATAATACGTATATTAAACCGGGTAAGTATGATCACCCGGGTCGTTATCCCCAATGACTAGTGAAATTGAAACCTCGTTTAAGTCCGGATTCTGATTTGAATTAAGCAAAGATATTTGATTTGGAAAGCTATGACTACTAAAAAAATGGACAATTAATCAAATATGGAAAACAAATAAAACGCGACTATTAAGCAAGTAAACTAATTTTAATCCCTAAAAATGTAAACTAAATTTATAAACCTAAGATATGACAAAAGAAAATTTTAGAAACAGAAATTACTATTTTTGGCTTTTTAGTTTAAAAGATATGAATTTTCTAAAATTTAAACTAATTAAAAACTATAAAAATAATAAAACTATTAAAAATAAAGTCCTAAAATTTTTATAAAAATTACACTAAATAAAGAAAGTGTGCAGAAATTTTATAAAAATAAAAGCCCTAATTTTTATCTTTTTATAAAAGTTTAATTAAACTAATTAAAACCTAACCCTAATTATTAATTAAAACTAAATAAAACTAATTAAAAACTAACTTAGGGACTAACTGTGTTAAAGACTTAAGGACTAACGGGGCTAAAAACTTAATGGGCAAGAATTAACTGAAAAATAACTAAAACAGAAAAATTACAAGGATGGTCCCTAAGGTCCTACCCCGACAACAAACTAAGTCCAATTATAAGCTCAAATTCTAAAAGTGCTTATCACTAAAAACTTAAAAGAGCAAAGTTGTAAAGGAAGCTAGTGGGAACAAAATTAATAAAAACTACTTGGGCTGAAAATAGCAAATAAGCTCAATAAGAGCTTATTTTTGAACTGACCTCAGAAAGGAGGGTTTAACCCTTGGTTTTACTTATTAAGCTCTAAAAAGCTTATTTTTGGCTCAAAATTAAAAAGGAAAGGCGTTCTAAAAAACTTATATGATGCTTAAGCTATTTCAGAAAAGAAACTAGAACTAAACATCCTCTTAAGCTACTGAAATTAAACATGAATTAAGCAAACTCAGGAAATAAGCAAGATAGCACAAAATCCAATTAAGCTAAAAACCTTAAAAAGCTAAATTAGACTCTAAAACTTTAAGGACTTATTAAACTACTTATATTCTATCTAATTAAGCTATAAAATCTAGACTCATAAGCTATGATTCAAAATTTAATAAGCTAAATTACCAACCTACTGTTTTTGGTTTTTTAAGTATTTTTGTGAATTTGACAGCTAAATTAAGCTAGGAGAATAAGCTAGAAAATGAAATTTAAGTTCTAATCTAAATTAAGCTATAACTAAACTATAAGATGCTAAAAGATAAGCTATTAAATCCTACAATTGCTGGCTTAAATTGGGATTTGATTATCAGCAGTACTAACTAACTTAGTACTGCTGATGCAAAGATCTTTTTAACAGCTAAATAAGCTAAGAAAATAAGCAGTAAAATGAAAACTAAAATCTAAACTATATTAAGCTATATCTAATCTAAGATCCTAAATCCTATTCTTACTTAACTAAAAATTAAACCAAAGGTGGCAGTACTAACTTGTGACAGTAGTACTAACTTTTAGTTAGTACTGGTGCACTTTGGTGATTTGTGGCAGCAAATTAAGCTAGCTAAAAAGCAATAAACCTAAATCTATTACCTAATCTATATTAAGCTACCTCTAGACTATATACTACCTTAATTTGAAAAGCTAAGTCCTAAGATTACTTGGCTTAATCTTAAGCCAAAAGTGACAGCAGTACTAACTTTTAGTTAGTACTGGTGCACTCTGCACAAGTGCAACTCAAAAGTGCAGGCTTCCTAAGGGAAATCCTACACTTAAACACACTCTACTAGAGTGTTTAAACAAAGTGCAAGTACCAACGGTGGGTGAACAGTGAAAATGCCACGTGGCACCACTCAGGTGGTGACACGTGACGCTTCTAATAATTGTGTGTCAGATTGTACAGGTGGCAGGTACGAGGTACGAGGTACTGTACACGTCAGTACCAGGTACTGTACACGTCAGTATGAGGTACTGTTCAGGTGGCGGCTGGACCAATCAGATGGTGACACGTGGCACTGGCATGTGTCAGTCCGAGGTACTGTAGCAGTCAGTACGAGGTAGGCGTGTGCAATAATGAGGCGGTTGGTGGAGTGCAAAATGACCAAATTACCCCTAGATCTAGCAATATCATTGGTTGAGTACTTGAAAAGACGAAAATGCCCTCACCAACTTTGGCTATAAATACAAGGCACGCAGCAGCTGTTAGAGTGTGTTAGATTTGTGTAGAATTTAGTGTGTTTTTTTTGAAGTGTGTATTTTTTAGTTTATTTTTAGTTGTAGTGTTAGGAGTAGAATAATTAGTTTATTTTGGGCTTATTGTAAAAGCTTATTAAAGCTTATTGGATCTAGCTTATTGTAACTTTTGGAGCTTTTTAATGAAGATACTTTTTTAAGGTTGGTTTTATTAATGTTTTTATTTGCTTATTTCTTATGCTTATTTTCTACTCATTTTCTTTTGCTTATTTCTAAATAAGCTATTTGTAGTCGGTTACTAAAAGTTCATTTCCCGTTGATTGGTAAAAGTTTAAAGGTGTGGCTGGACGTTTTGATAGGTAAAGAGTAATCTTTTCAAATGGTAAAAGCCTCCCACCGTACCTTTGTACATTTTGAAGTTATGACTCGATCAAGGCAAGGTATCCGAATTTGGTTTAATCCTAACTTCGGGTGAAAAGAAGTTTAAAATAGGGTCATGAGTTGGGTATGATACATATGCATGGAGTTACACATATTAACCCACGTAATACAGTAGGTAGGGGTCTAAGTGATGAAAATTAAGTGTTGGTTTAGTTTGCGCGCGACTTGCAAGCCTTTGCACATACCATGATCCGTAACTTTTATAAAAGCAAATTTTTGCGAGATTACTTGAAGTATGTATGAAAATAATATTTTATTTTATTTTCCTTTCATGTTGAGTTTCATTTTGACATAAACATAGAGTTGAAAACTCCAACATAATTATCATCATAATTACATATACATTTCAGTCATGAGTAAGTTTTCACGATGGCGTCGTAGGACACACATGTTTTTCCTATTTAGGTCCATATGAGTTTTGAGGTGCTTCGAGCTTCTTCGTGATTCCTTTGATCATTTCATCTCTTGCTACTTGCTAACGGTGAGTACATAGGCCCCCCTTTTCCATTGATACTTCGTTTTTTAAATTGCGGGGTGAAGATTACCATGATTGGAAACACATTATGATTTTTAATCAAACTGTATGCCACCTAATGAAATTATTATTGCTAAGTCCCCTTCTGCTAGTTGTTTGCCACCAGCAAATCATGAACTGTTAAATCACATTAGTGAGCGCGCATGTTAATGGTGATTCCATCGGACTGGATTGACTATCCTCCCGCGAGACCGTGGAGTGTATGGGTGCGTGGGGGGTGTGGGGAGGGTTATGAGGGCCCTGATAGGAGACCGGGCGAGTGAATCGATAATGTGAGAGGAGGGCGGAGAGATGCGTATTGGCGTATTACTGTGATCTGGCAGGGGAACATAGATGACCTATGAGGCGATATGCGGGGCGTTTGCACTGTATTGAGTGCCAAGGTGATGCTACTTAGTGTCAGTACTAGTGCAATAATACTTGATTCCCCCCCCCCCATGAACTAATATATACTTGTGTTCCTCTGTTCCTAGAGATTTATTTTAAAACAATGTTATTCACTCAACGATTTGTTGACGTTTTCTCATGTTTAATCTCAGGTAATAATGCTGAACTTTGAAGGTTGAAGTCTCGATGGATATCAAGCGGAATGGCGGGCTTTGTTGTTTTAAAAATGGTGCGGTTGTCAAGTCAGGTGACTTAAAACTTTGTCGATTCAGTCATGTTTAAACTTATGTCCATGGTATGGACTTTAAATTGTGGGCCCGCGTATAACTCTGATATATTTGTCAAGCCCGTAATGTATGGACTTTTCATGTTTTGTTGTGACTTTGTAATCCAAGATCTTGTAAGATGACGTGTACCCACATGCCCCATGACCCGAATATATTCCGCATTGTGGGGGTCCTCACAGATTGTACCCAGAGCCTAGGTTATAGGGAACTAAGGTCGTTTTCAAACTTAGTCCTATAACCAAAAGTCCAAAAGTCTACATCTTGTTGGGTAAACAAAAAAAAACACAAATCGCCATCGCAATTTTGATATCCACCGGTAACCCTAAATCCTACTTGTAGTTATATTGATATTATAATGTTGTTACATGAATTCGTTAAAATATTACCTTATTGTAATACGTTCATTTCTCATTTAAATAACGTATAAATATTGAATTATGCTTCTCGATACCATGATATTATTTTAATCATTTTAATGTATATATGATTCGATCCTAAATCACTCGTGCTTACTATATATTATATACCGTTCCTATGTGATGATCTCCGCCGCAATCGCCGATTCACGTCTCAATTTTTCCGAAAACCGAAGAAGATTCGTGGAAGACCCTCAGGAAGACCTGAGGAAGAGGTGGGAAGAATGATGACATGACATTATCGAAGAGAAGAATAGGATCCTGAAGAAGATCCCGAAGAATGGGACGATGTGGATGCAGCTGAGCAAGTAGATGAAATACCTCATCCAGTCACCCCTCCCAGAAACCCTACCGCTGTACCACATTCATCTCCAGAGCAGTCCTCCGAATCCGAGGATAATGACCTTGCTAATTCCGATGAGGCTCAGGACGTGTCCCCTCCAAAGAGCACGTAGAATAGGTAAGTACTTCCAAATGCACATGCTACAATTTCTGCTCCTATATCATTACAAGTTCATGAACCCGTCTCTCTATCGAGAGTTTGTCTCGAATGTGCACTATTGTGAGAGTCCGGGATCAAGGGAAAGAGCAAGCCTTAAAACAGAAATGAAAAAACGTGTGAAACGTATAGGTCTGGATGAGGATTTTAAAAATGAATGGTTGTATACTTGTAAAATAGAGAAGAAGTTGTGTGAAGTGGAAGATAAGGTGGAGAAAAAGGAAAAAGAAAAGGTTGAGATGAAAAAGTACATAACAGAGTTGGAAAGGATGAAAGAGTGTATGGAAGAGATGAAGGGGAAGTGGGAGTTGATGGATTATAAGTATGAGAAGGATGGTCTAGGATAAGAGACGTGGAAATGACATTGGCTAATGTGCATGTGATGATGGCAGATAGGTTGGGTTGGTACGATATGGATGAGCGCTCGAATGATGCTATTGATGTGTTGAAGACTTATGGGACTACTCCGCCACCTGGATTGCAAGACCCTTCCAATGATCCTTAGTAGTTATTCCCTATGTTTCCTTTTATGTTATTGTACTTTCAGACCGTTATCTTTTGTACGTTCTATCTAACCACTGATGATGGTTCATGTTATTATGTTGATTATGGTGTAATTTTTGGCTCTCTTTTGTAAACAACAACTTATATTTTGAAGCTATGTATCTCGAATGTAATGAAACCAGATGTGCGATTGAAGTCGCAGTATTATTATCATTGTTGCTAGACCAATCTTCTTTGTTCTAAACTCTGCTATTGAAAGTAATTTCGATGCCATTTTATTCTCCATGAAGAATGCATTACCATGTAATTATTAATCGAAATAATTTGGTCAGTTGGAATCTCATTCCTCTAATCTTGCTAAAATTTTGATTTAACATACTCCTACAAGTTCTCACCGAATTTTGTATTTGTGTTGTTGACAGAATTATGCCTCCTTTGAGACGTCGTGGAGCTTTAAGGCCGCGCGGATCGCGCCGTGCTGCTATGGAAAGGATTATTGCCGATCGTGTGGCTCAGGCAATCGAGGATCATGAGAAAAAACGAGCTTCATCGTCAAATACCGAAAGATCGTCTAGTTCTGGTGGTTGCTCGCATAGGCATTTATGGTGGTAAAACCACACTCTTTTAACGTACGAGGTTGGTGGGTTAAACTCATGGATGGAAAAGATGGAGCAAGTGTTTGGGACTTGCAAGTGTGCTGAACAGGATAAAGTGGTGTATGCAGCCAGCACATTCGAGGGTCGTGCCCTCACTTGGTGGAACGGGAACATACGTACTTTGGGTCTCGAAAATGCGAACAAGATTCCATGGAATGAATTTAAAGAGATGATGACTACCGAGTACTGCCCCGAGACTGAAATTCAGAAAATGGAACAGGAATTATGGACCCTGACCTTGAAGGGTGATGATATAGAGACCTACATCAACCGATTTCATGAGCTTTCCCTGATGTGCCCCGAATTGGTCCCCACTGAGAAGAAGAAAATCAAGAAGTTCATCAAAGCCTGTCCTTGAAAGATTATGGAAACATCACTTCATCAGACCCTCCTCTTGCATGATGCCGTAACATGCACGTGATTGGTGGAGCAATCAGTGCAAAGGTAAGGCATCTAGGTCTGGTGAGGTGGAAAAGGAAATGGGATGATAACCGCCGAAACAACCAAGGAGACAACAACCGTAACCGAAACAATCAACAACCTTCCAACAAGAGGCATGAAACCACCAAAGTTTATGCGGCTGCTCCTGTTGGCCCCACTGATCGCAAAGGATATACAGGTCCCCACCCGTATTGTGACAAGTGTAATTGGCACCACGTGGGTGCATGTGCCAAGATGTGTGCTAGGTGTCGAAAGCGTGGTCATGAAGAAAAGGACTGTAGGGTTAGAATGGTCGATGGTCGACCACAAAGTGGACTGTTGGGATGTGTGGCAAGGACATACCAAGAACAACTAGTCCAAAGGCTGTAATGCGCAGAATAACAGAGCTCGAGGTAAGAGCATACCAAGTGTGGAAAATGCTGCACAGGACCCAAAAGTTGTAACGGTACGTTCCTCCTTAATACCATTTTGCATGTTTATTCGATTCGTCGCGGGTGCTGAAAGGATTTTGTGTCCTCAGACTATACCCATTTATTGATATCAACCCCAGTAGCCTTAGCTCTAGTTACAAGTAGAATTAGCCATGGAAGATGTAAGTACCAATACGCGTATTGCGTGGCTGTACCGAAGAGTTGCTTAATCATGTGTTTAAAAGCGACCTGCTCCCGACTCGCTTAGGGCATTTGGATTGTTTTTGTCGCATGGACTGGTTACCTCGCATCATGCCTCCATTCTTTTGTGAAAAAGAATCGTGCGTATCCCTCTCCCTGATGGTCATGTTCTAGACATCTATGGCGAAAGGCCGGATGTCTATCCAAAATCTCTTTTATGTATCAAGGCTGGTGAGAAAAGACTTGATGACATTCATGTTGTGCGTGAATTCCCTGAGGTGTTCCCAGATGATTTATCCGGATTGCCACCTATTTCGTGAAGTTGATTTCACATAGATCTTATCCCGGTGCTTTACCTGTGCTAAGGCACCCTACCGTCTACTCCGGTCTAAATGAATGAATTATCAAACCAACTCCGAGGAAGTGCAAGAAAAAGGTTCATTAGGCCAAGTAGTTCGCCATGGGTCTCCTGAGCTTTTCGTTATAAAGAAAGATGTGCCTTGAGAATGTTATTGATATAGGGATGGAAGAAGTTGAGCCCCCATTAAGAACCAGTTACCCTCTCCCTCGGATTGATGATTTGTTTGACCAGTTGCAAGGTGCTTGTTGCTTTTCCAAGATAGATCTTCGATCAGGCTATCACCAGTTTACGAAGTTCATAGAGATATTCCCTAAACCGCGTTCTGGACCCGTTATGGTCCACTTTGAATTTACCAAGTTATGCCATTCGGACATAATGCTCCGACACCTCCCCCCTTATATTTATGGATGTGATGAACCGTGTCTGCAAACCCTACCTGATAAATTTGTCATCGTCCTTTATTTGACATATCCTCATTTAATCAAGTCGAAAAGGATCATGACATCCAGTTAAGAACCATTTTAGACTCCTAAAAAGGAGAACTCTCGCTAAATTCTCTAAGTGTGATGATTCGGTTGAAAAGAAGTCCAGTTTTTGGTCCTGTGGGTTAATCAGAAGGTATCCACGTGATCCAAGTAAGGATTAGAAGCAGTTAAAAACTGGAAAGCCCCCGAGTCGCCGACTTGAAATCGTTCTTTCCTTGGGTTAGCGGGTAATACCGCATGATTCATTGAAAATTTCTCCAAGATAGCCAAACGTTAACCTTGTTTTACTCAGAAGAATAATGATTATGTATGGAGGTGAAGATCAGAGAAGCCTTTCAAAATATGTAAGGAAAAGTTGTGCAATGCTAGCCGTGTTAACGCTTCCTGAGGACCAAACGACTTTGTGGTTCTATTGTGATGCGTCTCACCAAGGTTTTTGGCTGTGGTGCTAAGCAACGAGGTAAGGAATCGCCTATGCCTCGCGGCAGTTAAAAAATCCAATGAGAAATATATACACGCATGACCTGGAATTGGGTGCGGTGGATTCGCGTTAAAAATCTGAGACACTCCTCTAGCGGACAAAAAGTGTCATCTACACGGATCATCCAGAGCATCCAGTCATCTTTGACCAAAAAGACTGAATATGCGCCAAGGGCGATTGGTTGGAACGTCGTTAGTGACTATGATGTGAAAACAAATATCCTCCGGGGAAAGCAAACGTAGTAGCTGATCCTTGAAGTAGAAAGGAAAGGCGTAACCTAGAGAGTGCGTGCAATGAGTACACCATTCAGATCCTAACCTCAGAACCAATGAATTTTGAAGCTCAAGAGAAGCTGCAAAGATCTTAAAGTCCTTCCAACCGAAAGGTTGCGAGGACTAGACGCTCAATTTGAAAGTAAAGAAGATGGAGTAATCCACTTTGTTGGTAGAATTTGGGTGCCCTCTACTGGAGGTATGAGGAAGGTAATTATGGACGAAGCTCATGCTTCAAGATATTCAGTACATCCTGGTGCGGATAAGATGTACTATGATTTGCGTGATGTATATTGGTGGCCAGGTATGAGAAGAGATATAGCTGAGTATGTTAATAGATGTTTGACTTGTCTAAAGGTGAAGGCCGAACACCAGAAACCTTCAGGTCTGCTCCAACAACCAGAAATCCCTGAATGGAAATGGGAAAAGATAACCATGGATTTAGTGGTTAAGTTACCGAGAAGCAGTAGTGGCTAGCTCGAATTGGGTCATTGTGATAGGTTGACCAAATCTGCTCACTTCCTGCCAATTCGTGAAGATTACAAAACAGAGAAGCTAGCGCGTATTTACATCAATGAAATAGTAACCAAGCATGGGGTTCCAGTTTCCATATCTCTTGATCGGACGGTAGCTTGCATCTCCATTTTTGGCAATTCCTTCAAAGGCGATTGGGTACCAGTGGTTTCTGAGACCGCATATCATCCTGAGAACAGATGCCAAGAGTGAGCGAAACCAATTCAAACATTGGAAGACATGTTGCGGGCATGTGTTATGGATTTTGGTGGCAGTTGGGATACTCACCTTCCGTTGATTGAATTTTCCTATAATAACAGTTATCCACAAACATCAATAGTTCACCATTGAGGCCTCGTACGCCGTAAGTGTAGGTCACCATTTTGTGATATGGAACGAGGTCGTGAAAGTCAATTAATCGGGCCTGAGTTAGTACAAGAGACTACTGAAAAGATTGTGCAAATTAGAGAAAGGTTAAAGACCGCTAGAAGCCGTCAAAAGAGTTATGCCGATAGGAGGCGAAAACCTCTTGAGTTTCAAGTTGGAGATCGTGACATTGCAGTATCCCCTTGGAAAGGAGTTGGCGAATTGGTAAAAGAGGAAAGTTTAGCACCTCGTTCGTTGGACCTTTGAGATGTCGACGCATCGGTCCAGTGGCATATCGGTTGAGATTGCCGCAAGAGTTGAGTTGTATCCATGATGTGTTCCATGTATCGAATCTTAAGAAGTGTTTGGCGGAGTCGGACATTCAAATACCTTTAGAAGAGATACGGGTGAATGACAAGGTGTATTTCATAGAGGAGCCCGTCGAAATCGTGGATAGGCAAATCAAGAAGTTAAAGCGTAGTTGGATTCCAATCGTCAAAGTCCGTTGGGACTCTCGCCGTGGTGCTGAATTCACTTGGGAACGAGAAGACCAGTTCAAGGCCAAGTATCCTCATCTATTCAAGACTATTGGCCATCAATCGTCTCTGTTTTGAACTCAGCGGGACTAGAGTTCCTTTTGGAGGGTCGACTGTAGACTCGTAATTTTCTGAAGGTAATATTTTATTTAGATTCATTGCCCGTTTCATAAAATAATAGTTTGATATTATTTTTATTTGCCATGATAGTAAATATCGTTATTTTTCACCGTCTCGATTTCATTTATTCATTTCTATCGATCAAGGAAGCCACGTGTCCACAAAATTATCCCGAATAAGATTTTATATCATTTTTCCAGAGTTTCCAGGTTGCCGTGAGTTTCGTCATTTTTGACTTAATTTACGTTTTTACCAAAAGTGTCGGGCTAGGAGCTAAATTAAATTATGAAAGCTTTATGTAAATTCAAGTTTTATAAAAATTTACCATGTTTCTTTTTCTTTCTCTTTGGGCCGGTCCAACATAACCAACAACAACAACATATTTTTTTTTACAACAAAAAAAATTGCCCACAATGTTTTAACTTAACCATTTAGCCCACTTTTTATCTCACATAGTTTCAAAAAAAAATTACCAGTTTCCTTCCTCCCTCTCCATTTTGCCGAACCCCCTCCCCACACCAAACACCCTCATCCAAATTTATTCACTCACCAAATCAATAAACAAATTACACCATTGTAATCCTTGTACTATCCTCTTTCCAATGGTATAAATCAATCACAACATGCAAGACTTTTAAATTTTAAGGATTTTTGAAGATTTTTGAAGGTTTAAGAAGCTTTAATGGGGTTAATCATAAGCTAGGAGGTGATTGAAAGTGTGAGGTTTGGATTTTTACAAAAAAAATATATAATTGGGTGTTTTTGGGACTCCTAGCCGCGGCATAAGATCAACCCAAAAGGGGTTTTGGGTTTTAATCTTGGTTCCATAAATGAGCTCCTTGATATTGGTACCTTTTGTGACCCTTTCTTGATTGGATTCTCTCAATTTTGTATATACATTGATGTGGTTTGTTGGAGTTTTAATTTTTTGAATAAAAATCATATTTTTTATGATGAACCTACCTGAATTTTTGATGTAATATGATCATGTATGATTTGTGGCTTTTGTAGAGGCTTGGTGTTTGATTTAGAGTGAATTGGATGAATTTTAAGGCTTAAGTAAGCAACTCGAAATTAGTGCTGAATTAGGACCAGGTCATGCCCAATTTTCTAAACTCTACAGGTCCATTGCTCTTAAAAATAATGCCCATGATGTATATGTATGGTGGTGAGTTGGATCTCAATGAAGTGTCCGGATGAGTAAATGGCGCCGTTTACTAAAATGGTCAAAATCGTACATGATGTCAAGAAACGTGTAAAAAGTCTTGGTTAAAAGGTGAAATGGGTAATTTTATAAATTCTCCCAGTAGGCTAAGTTAAAATAGAACTCCTCTCTTTGGAATCACATTAAAAGCTATTACGGATAATTAGTTATGGCTAAAACGGCAAGTGTCAAATTAACGTTTCAAAAGTCCAAATTTGTAGTCGGTTACTAAAATTTCATTTCCCGTTGATTGGTAAAAGTTTAAAAGGTGTGGCTGGACTTTTTGGATAGGTAAAGAGTAGAGCTTTCAAATGGTAAAAGCCTCCCACCTGTAGCCTTTGTACATTTTGAGTTATGACTCGATCAAGGCAAGGTATTCCAGAATTTTGGTTTATATCATAACTTTCGGGTGAAAAGAGTTAAAATAGGTCGATGAGTGGGTAATGATAAAATTAATCATGAGTTGAGTCATATTACCCTTGTAATACAGTAGGTAGGGGTCTAAGTGATGAAAATTAAGTGTTGGTTTAGTTTGCGCGCGACTTGCAAGCCTTTGCACATACCATGATCCGTAACTTTTATAAAAGCAAATTTTTGCGAGATTACTTGAAGTATGTATGAAAATAATATTTTATTTTATTTTCCTTTCATGTTGAGTTTCATTTTGACATAAACATAGAGTTGAAAACTCCAACATAATTATCATCATAATTTACATATATTTGTCCATCATGAGCTAAGTATTCATGATGGCGTCGTATTGACACACATTTTTTCCTATTTAGGTCATTTATTGTGGTGCTTCGAGCTTCTTCTTGATTTCTTTGAATCATTTTTCATCTCCTTTGCTAACGGTTATTAACGTACCCCCTTTTTCACATTGATAACCTTGTTTTAAATTGCGGGTGAGATTACATATTGGAAAACAAGGATTGATTTTAATCAAACTGTATGCCACCGAAATTATTATTGCCTAAGTCCCTATCTGCTAGTTGTTTGCCCCGAAATCATGAACTGGTAAAATCACATTAGTGACGCGAAGGTTATGGTGGATCCATCGGACTGCTATCCCGTTCCGTCATGATAGGTTTGTATAGCCTGTGACGCAATTTACATTTTGAGATACTTGAGGTAGTTGCAGAATACCATACATTAGGGGGCCCATGAGTTTAAGGTTTCAGTGGTCCATGTACTTGGTGCATAATACTTGATTTCCCCCCCCCCCCCATGAAACTAATATAATACGTTTCCTGGGCCTATGATAATTTTATTTAAACCTATGTGAATTCACTCAACTTTTGTGACGTTTTCTCAGTTAATCTCAGGTAATAATGCTTAACTTTGAAGGTTTGGAAGCTCGATGGATCTCAAGCGAGGGCGTTCTTGTGTTGTTTAAAAAATGGGGCCGTGTTGGTCAAGTCATGTGACTTAAAAACCTTTGTTGACGTGTTTTCTCATTGTTTAATCTCAGGTAATAATGCTTATCTTGAAGGTGGAACCGATGGATATCAAGCGGATGGCGTTCTTGTGTCTGTTTTAAAAATGGTGCTTGTTGGTCAAGTCATGTGACTTAAAAACTTTGTCCGTTTTTTTTTTGGTCAGTCATGTTTAAACTTATGTCAGTAAGGTACTTTAAATTGTGTGCCCCGTAAACTCTTGATATTTTTGTCAGCACCGTAATGTATGACTTTTCATGTTTTGTTGTGACTTGTAATCCTAGAGTCTTGTATGATGACGTGGTACCCCCATGACCCATGACCCGAATATATTCCGCATTTTGGGGGTCTCACACAATAAGCAAATATCCAAATAAGCTAAAGTCCTTAAAAAGCTACACTGGACTCTAAAACTTTAAGGACTTATTAAACCACTTATATTCTATCTATTTAAGCTGTAAAAACTAGGATCATAAGCTAAAATTAAAAAAATAATGATCTACTTAATTAACCTACTATTTTTGGTGTTTTTAGAGTTTTACTGACTTTGACAGCTAAAATAAGCTAGGAAAATAAGCTAGAAAATGAGATTTAAATCCTAATCTATATTAAGCTATAACTAAACTAAAAGATACTAAAAGATAAGCTATTAAATCCTACAATTACTGGCTTAAATTGGGATTTGAATATCAGCAGTACTAACTAACTTAGTACTGCTGATGCAGAGTTCTTTTTTTTTTACAGCTGAATAAGCTAACAAGATAAGCAGTAAATTGAAAACTAAAACCTAAACCATATTAAGCTATATCTAGATTACTTCTAACTTGAATTTAAAAATCTAAAATCCTACTTTTACTCAACTAAAAATTAAGCCAAAGGTAGCAGTACAAACTGTGACAGCAGTACTAACTTTTTGGTTAGTACTGGTGCACTTTGCACAAATGCAAACCAAGAGTGCAGGCTTCCTAAGGGATTCCTGCACTAAGGCACACTCAAATAGAGTGTTCAAACAAAGTTCAAGCAAGATCTAAGCCTTGGAGGGCCTAGATCAACAATTGCACAAGTGAAATTCAAAGATAATTTCCCCTGGTGCTGGCACCAACATTATAAGCCATAACTATTTCAATTTAGCAATCTAAACTCTAAAATCTTTTGGAAACTTAATTTCTTAGGAAAACTGAACTGACTCAAAGTGTTTGCACAGATTAAATTGGCTTATTGTGGTCAAACTAGCTTAATCCAAACACCCCTTTAAGACTATGACAGTTTTGATTAAGCTACCAAATTTGAAATATAGAAAACAAGTGCTTAATACCAGACAATTAACAGATTAAAACTACTTTAATAAGCATGACTTAACAACTAAATAAGCAATAACCTTAGACTTAAGCTATTTTACTATATTTTTGGTTTTTTAGAGGTTTTTAAGACAATAATATGAAAATCTATGATTTAAACTAAGAAAATTGAAAACAGATAAACAACTAAGATGATTTAGCTAGATAAAATTCAAATAAGCACTAATAAGCAAAGAGAATAAGCGAAATACCATAGCTAAGATATAAGAAAGAAAGGGAATTAAACGATTTAAAGCTAGAATTAAAGGAAATGAAAGAAAAACTTACAAACTCCTCTAGCTAAACAAGAGGACCAATTAAGGCAGCTACAAGCTCCCTAGCTTATTAATAAGCTAGGGTATAAGTCCTTGGGATCTCTTCCAAGGTAAGATCCCCTTCCACAAGCTCTAATCCAATAAGATCCATGATAGATTAAACTGATTTAAGGTTTAGGTAAGATTAATACTGAATTCAAATAGCTCTATTTCAGCTTATAGACTGAAAGAGCTTTAAATGAGCTTATTCTTATTTAGGGTACTTAGCTTATTAAGAGAGCTTATGAAAAAGAAACTTGGAGAGATTTAGAAAAACTGAATTTCATTAATAAAAACTTGCTTACGGTACTTAAGAGATTACAAAACATTTTAAGGAAAATTACATTTAAGAAAAAAAATACGAAATTTAAGCTAGACTAAATTACTAAAAAACTAGATGGTGTGTGTGTGAGAAGTGAGGCCTATTTATAGGCCTGAAAGAAGCTTCTAGGAAAATACGAAATCCAATCTTTCAATCTTTCAATCTCTGCCATTCATTTCCCAATCATTTGAGCTTCAATCGTGGCCGTTTGATCAAATTGTGGACACCTGAAGATTGCCAGCGTGTCATTCCATTGATGTGACGTTTGTGTTTCTTTTGTGAGTAGTTTAGTGTAAAATCTATCCTTTACTTGTGCTTTTCTCTCAACAACGTGGCATTCTTTCTTTGGGATTGGACCAATCAGAGATGGGGAGTGACATTTCTTACTGCCAAGGAGTACTTGGACACTTAAATTGTCCTTTGTACCCTTTAATTTCGAAAACCCCTTTGATTTGAGCCAAGGGCACGTTTGGGAAGATGATGAACAGTGAATGGGATTTACCCGCCCTTTTTATAACTGAAATGGGTAAAAACTCTTTTGAACTTTGGGAAATAACAACTTCAGCCCTTGTGTTTCTTTTCTTCTTTTCTTAGTTATAAAAGGGTTTGGGAATTTGGAAGTTTGGCCCTTGTGGTTGTTATAAAAGGGAAGTGGGCTAGGATTTGAGTTTATTAGATCCGAGTATGGCCCATTAAGAGGAGAGGGGATATTTTTGGACTTTGTTGACTTTTATTAACCATGATTGACTATCTTTGACTGAGGCTTGACATTTCTGGCTTCGGCTTTGATTCTTTGGCTTCTTTTTGTACTCTTCTGATTCTCGTGTCCGTGCTTGCCTATTTTTGATTGTTTTCTTGTGGTTTTTGACTTATCCATACATGCGCACACAAAACACAAATGCAAGCATTTTTTTGCCATTTTTGGTCTGTTTTGGGTTAATTGGGTTGTTTTTAAGCATAAATGGATATGTGTATTCTACACTTATCATAAACTATGAATACTAATATGAAAACTGATATCTAGATCTATGCCTTAGGGTTCCTTTTATACACTAAGAAACCCTAATAGGCTTACAAAACGCGTCAAGTGATCATGCATATCTATTCCTAATATACTCATGCATATCACTTTAGCAGTACTAACTATATAACAAACAGTACTAACTAACAGTACTAATAAACTGGCAGTACTAACAATTTGTACTGGCAGTACTAACTAAGCTTAACAGTACTAAGTCTTCTCATGGCAGTACTAAGTTGAACCAGCAGTACAATGTTGTAGAAGCCCTTAATTCCCAACATGGTTATTTTTCTAAGGAGTGCAGGAAACAAAAGTGGGTAAAATACTATTCTTACCACAAGGAAAAGATGATGATGTGCAAGCAAGAATAGAAAGGTGTGCCTTTAAGTGTCGAACAGAGTGACTGGCTACAGGACACTAATGAAGAGTCAAATGAGCAAGCGTTGGAAGCACATTATACGTTCATGGTAAAGATTCAGAAGGTTCTACACATCACTGATGACAACTCTTGACCTAACTATGATACTAAGCCATTGGAACAGGTACCAACTGACAATGAATATAATGTGTTTGCCAAAGACAGACGACATTTTGAGCAACCTGAATCCATTAATAACAAATATGTGATGGAAATGGTTGATAGTAATGTCATTCCTGATCACTCATATATGTGTAATAATGAATTCGAGGATGACCAGAATGCTGATGATAATGATGAAGATGAGGACGTTGAGCTTGCTAACTTAATTGTTAATTTAAAACTTGTTATTGATGAAAATAAAAAGATTCAAAAGTAACTAAGGAAAGTAAACGTAACACTCACTCATGAATTGAATGAAAGCAAATATGCTTTTACTGAGTCAAATGACATTCATGATAGATGTAGAAGTGCCCTTCATCAAAAATAGGTTGAGCTTGATAAGTACATAACATATAAAGATTTTCAACTTGTAAAAGAAGAGATCGAACGTAAATATAAAGAAACTCTTGATTTATTAGCTCAGCAAAAGCATCAATCTCATAAAGCTTTAAAAACACAAGCATATGAAACTTTCCAATTTAAAGAGAAGAATACTGCGTTAATACACCAAGGATCTTTAGAAAACATTTGATATGATCTTCTTCAGAAAAAAAAGAACAATTGCAAAATGATTTCAAAATAAATCAAGATAAAGATATTGATAAAATAATTACTTTGGAAAATCAGGTAAATTTTTTAAACGACGTTATTTATAAAACCAATCAATTTGTCCAACCCATTCATATGATAGCTCCTAATCTGAGTTCGTATTATAATGGAAGAGCAAGTTTTGTTAATCCTATTAACCTCAAGAAAGCTCAATCTGCAAAACCATGTTTATATAAGGTGCCATTTGATAAAGATGATCTTGCGAATATCTTTGCACCAAATTGTGATGAGAAAATAAATCAAAATTAGATAAAGACTTAGTGAAACTATATGATTACACATATCAAAATAGTCTTTATGAGCTTTTTACAGCAAAAACACAAAAATCTCTTGATCAATTATACTTTGCCATGAAACTTAGAAAGAAATTATGGAGAAATTTTTTTGTAAAACACAAACCAAATATCGTGAAAAACATAGAATTTTTAACTAATCAATCTTTGATGAGTAAAAGTAGACAAGCTTTTCATATTGTTAAACACAACATTACTAATTTTCAAACAATAATTGACATGGATTGGCAAAGTCGTTTGGAACATCAAATGGACAAACCAATTACTCATGACATAACTGTGCTTGTAAAAGATCTTTTAATGCCTCTTGCTGAAAAGACAAGAGTAAATGCTAGTGAATTTGAAAGAGTGATTAAAGAAGAAATGTTTGATGATCTACAATACATTTAATCTCTTGAAAATGAACTTGACGAACTGGAATCTGATAAAAATGAATTTTCAAATAAACATGATCTACTTCTTTAAGAATGTCTCTCAAAAGATATTTTGTGTGTTGCATTAAGTTCTATGACTGATATAGATGAATACTCTGAAATGGCATGCAAATATCTAGAAAAAAATCAAGGAATGTGAATGTCTTGAGATTGTGTTTTCCAAACAAACTGAAAAAGTCAGTAAATAAGTTTATATAGAGCTTTTAAGAAGTTTTGCTAAACTTGAGAAACACTCAATTTCCCTTGAACTTGCTTTACAAGACTGTCAAGCACAGCTTAACAATGACAAAGTTTTGAAAGAACAACAATCTACTTCATTCAAAGAACTTCGTGAAAAATATTTTGAATACAAGATTTGAAAGCTCAATTACAAGATAGAGACATTGCCATCAGTGAGTTAAAGAAACTCATTGAGAAACAAAAAGAAAGTCTGTGGAAACTAAGTTTGATAAACCACTTGTTATTCATCAGACAAAGGCAATTAAAGTTCCAAAACTATCAGTTTTGGGTAAACTGACTATTTTATCTGATTCTCTTAATAAGCAAGATTTTTCAAAAATAAGGTAGGTTACCAAGACTGATGTGAACAAGGGGTTATCAAATCCAGTCACTACACAGAATTCGCCTAATAATCCAACTGGAAAACAAGCTGGCATTAATAAGAATGTAATTAAACTAGGAATGTATCGATTAGACACCAGGCCAACACAATCTAGAACAACTCAATTGCCTCATACTTTTAGGAATTCTAACAATCAAGTCTTTACTTCTACAAGAGTAATTCACAACACTAGTGTTAGCAGGCCACATCTTAAGAGCAATCAAGTGAAAGATAAGGTCGTGCCAAACAATAGTCTAGTGAAGAGTAAACAGAACGAAGTAAAAGACCACTATAGGATTTCTAATTTTTCTAATAAAACAAAGTCTGTAACTGCGTGTAATGACAGTTTAATGTCCAGAACTTAAAATGTTAAAGTTGTTTGTGCTACTTGTGGAAAATGTGTGTTTAATTTAGATCATGATGCTTGTGTTTCTAAGTTTTTGAATGACGTGAATGCTAGATCTAAGAATCCTCAAGTTGTGCCCATTAGAACTAGAAAACCCATAAGAAAAGCGAACCAATCTTTTGCAACACCCCTAAGAAAATAGTTGCTTCAGACTCCACTATCCAGAAATCTAGGAGTTACTATAGGATACTTTATCAAAAAACCAGTAAGGCATGGACATGGTGGATAGAAAAACAATGTCAATCAGGATATCAATGGATTCCTAAGAAAAAAAATGAAATGGGTGCCTAAAATTAGGAACGAAAATGTGAACACAAGTATTAGTCCCACTATAGATAATGCATCTAGGATCACTAATGTCTTGAAGCTTACAAACTCTTTAGGATCTAATTTGTCAAATGTTCCATTGTCCTCTAATTCTCTTGTAGACTGTACAAATCATCCTATTCATTGTTGACTCTGGATGCACAAAGCATATGACGGGAAATCTCAAACTGCTGTGCAATTTTGTTAAAAAATATATGGATACGGTACGGTTCGGTAATGATCAATTTGCACCGATTCTTGGTTATAGGGATCTGGTTTAAGGAAATGTCACGATCAAAAGGGTTTATTACGTCGAAGGCCTTAATCACAATTTATTCTCCGTTGGTCAATTCTGTTATGCGAATTTAGAGGTTGCTTTCAGGAAATCTCTATGTTTTGTTAGAGATCTTCAGGGAAATGACTTACTTAAGGGTACTCGTGGATCTGATCTCTATACAATAACTCTTTAAGACTTATCTTCAACAACTCTAATCTGTTTCTTAGCAAAGGCTTCACCAACTCAAGCATGGTTATGCCATCGTAGACTTTCTCATCTTAAATTCAATACCATCAACCTGATTTCAAAGAATGATATTGTGAAAGGCTTACCAAAGTTGAAGTTTGTAAATGATCAACTGTGTTAGCCTTACTATTTTGTAAAGTTGGCTTCTTATACGTGAAGTGGACTAGTCTTGGACACTGTGTATCACTGATAAGTGTAAAATACACATATCCGTTAAAATGACAAAAATACTTAAAATGGCAAAAATATACTTGTTTTTATGTTTTGTGTGTGAAGGTACGGATATATCAAAAATCACAAGAAAACAATTAAAAACGGGTAAACACGGACACGTGAAATGGAAGAGCACAAGAGAAGCCAAAGATTCAAAGCCAAAGCCAGAAAAAGTCAAGCCTCAGTCAAAGAAAGTCAAACTCTGGTCAAACAAAGTCAACCATAAAAAGACAAAAACCAAAAATTACCATTTAAGTCCCCCAAGTTTCAAAAGATTACACAAATGGTCCTTGGACTCTAAATGAGCCTTAATTCCTTTTTAACCATGCCCGAATACAAAGCCCATAACAAAAGCCCAAAATCATTAGCCCATTACCATTTTATTAAACCACAGAGACCATTCCTGCCAATATTCAAAGTCATTTAGCATTTCACTTCTATAAAACAAATAGAGGGACTGAAATTGCAATTACCTAAAGTTCAAAATTCAGTTGAAAATGGCGCCAACCATGGGTTACTATTCACCCTCCTTCTCCAACACTTACCATAGTCAAAACAAGGGGCAAACACAAATTGAAGGGTACGGAAGACAATTCAAGGGCTCACTTACACAATGGCAGGGTTAATTAAGTCATATCAAGGCTCCTTATTGGTTCACTCAAGCCATCAAGCCACGTGGCTATGAAGAAAGCACAAGGGATTACTTGGTTTTACTCTTAAAGCACTCACAAAACTAGCACAAGCTGTCACATCAAAGGAATGACAGCTTGGCAATCCATTTGTGTACATACTTGATCCAACGGCTTAGATCAAATCCATAATGATTGGTGAATTGAATGGTGATGATTGAAAGAAGCTTCTAACTGATTTTGGGCCTAGAATCTTCATCAACAGGCTATAAATAGCCCTCACTGTCACACACACGCACCATCTAGTTAGTAGTAGCTTAGTAGATTTTAGCTTAAATTTAGCTTATTGTAATTTCCTTTAAAATTCAGTTGTAACTTTCTTTTGATAATGTAATCAAGTTTTATTTTAATGAAAATCTAGTTTTGCTCTTAAATAATCTGTCATAAGCACTTTTATTTTTCACTCATAAGTTTTCAATTCTTCTCAAATGTTAAGCTATTGATTTAATAAGCTCATATTAGCTCTTACTAGTCTATAAGCTAGTAATTGAGCTTAATCCTATCTTAATCATACTTATACCTAATAAATCAGTTAAATACCTTGAACTTATTAGAATTTGGCTTATGGAAGGGGAGTCAATTGTGGAAGGACTCCCAAGGACCTTTATAGGCTTATTTTAAATAAGCCAGAGCTTGTAGATAAGCTCTATGAGCCATTTATGCCTTTATTAAGCTAAGGCTCAAGTAAGTCTCTCTTTTACTTTTATATTCTTAGATTCCTAGCTTAAATTTTGCTTATCTGCTTATTAGCTTATCAATTGTGCTTATTTGATTCTTAAGTGCTTATTTGTGTTTTAAATTGCTTCTTAATCATGTTATTTTATCTGTTTTTAGTTTAGTATAGTTAGATCTTAGATTTGTGTTTAATCTGTCATCAAACCATAAAAACCAAAAATATCATTAGCATAGTGTAGATTTTAGATTTCTGGCTTATTCAGTTGTTTGATTATGTTAGTTAAGCTAGAAATAAGTTTTTAGTTATCTGGTATTAATGTTTAGTTAAGTGGAATTTAATTTCAAAAGTTTTTCAAATCTGTCATGGACCTAAAGGGGTGTTTGGTTTAAGTTTGTTTGACTGATTAAAGTCAAAATGACTTAAATCTATTGCTTGAGTTAGTTTAAGTTTCATTTAAAATCAGTAGGAATTCACTTTTTAAAGGTTAGATATAATTTCTCTATAAGTTAAGGCCTAAAATTTGTGTTTCTGCACCAGGGACAAGTTTGCTTATCTTTGCTAGCTTAATTTTGATCTAAGCATTTTAGGGCAGGTTTGTGCTTGTATTTGTTTCAAGCACACTCAAATAGAGTGTTTAGTGCAGGTTATCCCTTACGGATACTCGCACAATAGTTTTTGCCTTCTGTCAATTGCATCAGCTGTGGTAACATTAGTTGCTACTGCTGACTTTTCTAGGTTCATTTTAGCTAGTTAATGTAGGATTTAGGATCTTAATTTCAGTAAGCCTATAGATTAGATATAGTTCAAGATAGATTTAGTCTTAGTTTTCATTTACTAGCTTATTTGCCTAGGTACATTTAGCTTAAAAAAGTCATTAATTAGCCAAAAAGCCAAAAACAGTAGTACTAGCTCAGTGTTTTAGATTTTTGATTTCCTAGCTTATAGTATAGGTTTTTATGATTGAGTCTTGTAGTTTAAGTATCCTTAGTCAAATTTTCAAAAGGGTAGCTTATGTCTCAGCTTATTGAGCTTTTTAGCTTAATTAAATTTTGAGTTCATATTGCTTTTTCCTGAGTTTGCAAATTTAATCATTAGATTCAGTTAGCATTAGTTGTTAGTAGGGATTCTAGCTTGTTAGAATTAGCTAATAGACATCTTAAGGATTCTAAAACAGTTTTTAGTTTGAAATTTGAGCTTAATTTAAGCTTTTTGCAAGCTGTTTAGTCAAAACAAGCAAAAGTGAGCGAGGTTTTCAAAAGCTCCTAGAGAGCTTAATTTTGATTTTTTAGCTTAAGTTGTTTTTATAAAAAATGCTTAAAAAAGTGTTCTCTTTTAGTTTTAATATTTGGTTTTTAAAAATAAAAAAATTAGCAAAAAGGGGTGTGACCAACCTCGAACCCAAGACCTCCTGCTTATAGACCATACGTTTTACCATTGTGCTTCAATAGCTCATCCAACCATGTCTTGCACAATCTAATACTTGTACACGTTTTAAATTTCCTTTTTATTTATAAGTCGTAGCTTATACAAGCTTATTTAGAGCTTATTCTTTAAGCTGGGGACTTGGTAATATTTTTCCTAGGTTCTTTGTTACATTTTACACTTTTCCTGAATTTTCCAAATTTTTCCCTTTATTTTATAATTTTCTAGGATTTTTCGTAGGTTTAAAAATTGAAAAATCATTAAAAAATAGAAAAAAGTTTCATAAAATTACAAAAAAGTAGTTTTTAGTTTTATAAAAAGTACTTTTAGTTTTACATTAAGAAAAATCACTTTCACCCTTTTTAAATTTTAATTTTCATTTTTGAGCTTTTATTTTTAATTTTAAAAATAGGATTTTAATTTTAAAAATAGTTAAAATAGTTTTCTAAAGTTTTTATGTTATTTTTAGGACTTTTTCTAGTTTAAAATCATTTTTCTAATTTTTAGGACTTTAATTTGCTATTCTTTAGTATTTAATTAGATTAAATTAGTTTTTAATTCATAATAAATTCAAAAATAATCAAAAAAATATTTTTCTTTTTATTAAAATTTTCTTTTGTCCTATTTTAGGTTTAGAAATTTAGTTTGCATTTTTAGGGGTTAATTTTAGTGTATTTGCTTATTTGTCGCGTTTTATTTGCTTCCCGTTAATTGTTTAAGTGTTTAATTGCTTTTAATTGTTCATTTTAATTTTTGGTTTTATTTAGTAGTCATAGATACTAAAAAATATCCTTTCTCTTATTCAAATCATAATCCGAGCTAAAACGAGGTTTCAATTTCGCAAGTTGTTGGGGAAACGACCCGGGTGATCATTCTTCCCGGTTAGTTAAATTTGGTATTTTATATATATATTATAATTTATTTATTTATATATATTTTATATCTCTAATATATATATATACTATTTATATATATAATTTAGAGTGATTTTTCTTAAGGAAGACTTTAGGAAAGTTCTTATTTGCTCTTTTGGAATATAGGCGTCTTACACGTGAAGTGGACTAGTCTTGGACACTGCGTATCACGTAGAGGTTATTTATGTAAACTAAGAATAGTTTGCTTTTTCTTTCTAGTATAAATACCCCTCATGGCTCTCTATGTGGGGTGTTGGTGAAATCATTTATGTATCATTCTCATTCTTAAGCTAATAAACATATAGTATTTTCTCCACCCTCTCCCTACTTTCTCTCACTAGAAACACTATGATATATCTTGTTTATTTTGATCAATCCCATCCTCCCGAAAAGGTGATCATGAGTCCTACATGTGGTATCAGAGCCAGGTTACGATCCTGTGGCCTGTGGGTTATGGGTTAGTGGTTTCGTTTTGCTTAACAAATAACTTATTTTGGATTAAAAGTGGTTGTTTATTTGTACTTTATCAAACTGTGGATTTCTTCCTCATTTTTGGTTTGAAATTTGTTGTTTTCGATCATCAAGTTGTACTTTCCTTATTTTTGTACTTATATGTAGCTTATCTTGGCCTCAAACAGCTTATTTGGGTGAAAAAATTTAGGTTTTTCAACTTGAATACTGCGGTTTAAGACAAAAGTATGAAGGCTGCGGAATAGAGGTTTGATTTCTGCGGTTTATGTAAAACAGTTTTTTGCGGTTTATGTTTTGGTTTTTCTTGCGGTTTATGGTCTTACAGGGGTTATGTATTCTTGCGATTTATGACATTTTAAGGAACGAATTTATGCCAAAATTTTGATAGCTCTGTGGAATATGTACTCAAGGCACTGCGGAATAAGTATTTCTTTCACTGCAAAATAAGCAAATTCCACTGTGGTTTATGTTTGACTTTTCACTATGGTTTATGTTTCTACTCAATCCTACGATATACGTTTTCACTTAATCCTGTGGTTTATGTTTCTGCTTAATCCTGCGGTTTATGTAATACAAGGACACTAAAGTTGAGAAATAAGTAATTTTTTGGAAACAAAACTCTGTCCTACGGAATATGTTTGGCTGAGGAATACGTTTCACTACGGAATATGTTTGGCTGAAGAATATGTTTCACTGCGAAATATGTTGAACACATATTCTGCGAAATATGACAACACTTTGTAAAATCCCGTGAAGTATGATTTTTATCTTACGGTTTTAGTGTCTGATTCATATTTTAAGACAATCAAAACACAAACACCAAAGCAAACACAACACTTAATGCTAAAAATGATCCTTATCAAAATTCACCTTCACTCTTAATGGCTATTATTGAATTTTTATGACTACGGGGTTCTTTTCTGATGTTACTTATTTGGGATTGAAGTAGTATTTCATGAAGGTGTATACTTAATGTATTTGTAAGTCGAGGTTGGTTGGATGCATGACTTTCACATATAACTTTTTTGAACATTACGGTTAAAGATTAAAGACTTGATTTATCTAGTTATACCTGATGTAAAGAGTTACATTATAGTACTCATGAGTTATAGCTATCACTTAATAGAGTTACGTTGTATTGCTCAATGACACACACATATACAGTTGTGGATGGCTTCAAGAGGTGTTGTATTTTTTATATACTTTCTTGTTTGGTATATGGTACTTAGAGATTTGCCTCTGCACCATTCACCAATCAACAAAAGTGCAAGATTAAGTCACAAATTTGGGGGATCATACTTTAGTTTCAAGTTTGTTTTATCATATTATCCCCATCAGTGGTCATCAGTATTATCTGACAGAACAGATAAGGGGATTTACATTAGGTTGATCAAGAGAGATTTGTAAAGAGAGTACTTTCTGACATCTTCTCACAGCGTATTGCTTATGAAATCACGGGTTATGATGCTAAGTAAGTAGTTCCGGTTGGGATACGATGTACACATAAGTATGATGATTCCTTTAGATGTCATCATCATGGAGGGAGAAATGTGTACATCAAGGACGCACAACAAGTTCACTTGATCGGGATTTATAGTATATGTCAAACGTTAGTCCGCATAGATGATTAGTGCTTCAACTTGTTACTTTGATGTTACCATTTTAACTTCTGTGTTTGAGAAACAAATTGCTTACACTCAGGACTTAGTTGACTTCGGTTTCCTGGAGGGAGAAAAGTGCATTTCCGGGTCTTAATTGATTTTGGTGCTACGGTTTCGACTTCATTGAAAGGGATAAAGTGTGTACTTCAGGTTTTTAGGCTAAATTCAACAAAATTGGAATGCTTCCTAAGTGAGACGATGTTGATGATATCATCCCTCCCACAGAGTATAATGAGAAATGAGATCTTTTAAAAGACTAGTGCATTAATTCTTATTAGTCTCAAGGGTGTTTATTTTGGAGGGAGCTAAAGAAAAAGATATTGCACAACAAGTTCAGAGCATAATTCATATCAAAGCTAAAGTATTCAGATAAGGGAACTTCAAGGATGAAAAATGAGAAGCAGATTCCAAAAAACATCAACATGACCAGAAGTGGAAGAAAATGAAGCTTTTTCAAGACATGCAGCTAATTCAGAAACTTCAAGATGACCAAAAGTGTATGAAGAAAGGTTTTGAAGACGTGTCGGGAAGTTATGAGCAGAAATCCAATCAAGACCGGGATCTTTGGTAAAGAATATCCTCATCAGTATACTATAGTATGTTCATCTACAAGCTGGAGAAATAAAGCTGGAGTATTCAAGAAGATCAAGATCATTGAAGACTATCTCAAGGAATACTAGACCTCATTCGTATCATTTTTCTTTATTTTTGCTTGTAGGAAACATTGTAACAAATTCACGTGTGACACCATCTTGGAGGGAGATTGTTACCCTTACTATTTTGTAAAGTTGGTGTCTTACACGTGAAGTGGACTAGACTTGGACACTACGTATCACGCAGGGGTTATTTATGTAATCTAGGGATAGTTTGCTTTTTCTTTCTAGTATAAATACCCCTCATGGCTCTCCATGAGGGGTGTTGGTGAAATCATTTATGTATCATTCTCATTCTCAAGCTAATAAACACATAGTATTTTCTCCACCCTTTCTCTACTTTCTCTCACTAGAAACACTATGGTATATATTGTTTATTTTGATCAATCCCGTCCCCCCGAAAAGGTAATCATGAGTCCTACAAACTATGTTCATCTTGTGAAATGGTGATGTGCGGTCATCATAGGACTTCTACACAAGAAGTTTTACAACTCCCTAGGCAGTGCACCTAATCATTGTAGTGCAGTATAGGCAAGACTCGGGGTTGTTTATCATTTAC
>BQNB010012467.1:0-79093 GCA_026074375.1 Tanacetum coccineum
CCAAATTTTCCTCCATATCGTGATAACCCGCGGGCAGCTAATGAAGCAGTGATCCAAAGTTTCAACTTCCCTTCCATATCATGTTAAAGTCTGGGACTATGGTCTTTAAGATTAATTAGGAATGGAAAACTCCTTTATGTACTCAATATGGTTGGCTTCTTTCACTAAATATGCCAGGAGTATTAGATAATATAATGGCCCAAGCCCATTTGTAGCCATTATATCATCTAATAAGGAGAAGTAGACATGGATGAATATGTAAATTCATGTCCTACTTATATGGAATAAAGGGTGTTTAGATGATGGATTTGTGAGCAGATGGCTAATATCTTGGTGGTGAAACCATTATACAGAGAACTTTTATTTACTGTATATGTGGGCTTAGTTGAAGCAACTGGTATTTGTACTTAGCTTGGTCTCAGTTGTAATGGTAGTAGCCTTCAAAAATTAGTTTCCTAAATTAAGGATGTTTGATTTGTATGTTCTGGTAGTTTAGAAAGGGAGTTGGTACTAATGTTGGCATCCTAAATTGTATTGATAAGATAAGCAACTAAAAATTATGAGTCGTGAAAGATGAGACTACATGTTCCTAGCTTTATCTTGTCAAAGGTGGTATTTGTTAGAGTTCAAAAGAGTGGTGATGCCTGCTAGTGTTTTTGATCATAGTTAGATTGTGAGGTTGTGCTGAAGTCTAGGTATGGTTCGGATGCTGGTATGAATTGTAGCATACTCTAGTTTGAACTGCCACATTGTGATCCTAATACAATAATTATGTCTCCTTGTGCTTTGTTGCTTTATTAATATATGTGTGAGGATGACAAACTATACTATGGTCATAATGTGTGCAATTCACAATTGGTGGAAATGTAGTTACAATATCAGGATATCCTCTTGAGCATGGTGAAATGGTAGCATTTTGCATTGGTTTGCTAGTCATGATCATAAAGAGTGTTGTATTATCAGTATGTTCTAGTTTTCTATTTTCATCTATTGGTCTGCATTTTTGATAAACTTGGACATATCCAATTTACTAAAAATTCACAGTTTGTACTTGCTGATTGGTTTGGAGATTTATATATTTCACCGTTTCACCAAAAAGACCGTTACAAGATATGTCCAAGAGCATTCGGGTTTTGTTGCACTTTCTTTGATGATGACTACAAGCTTATACACGTACCTCATAAAAATTGCGATTTTTACATATACTCCTTGAAAGACGACTCATGGAGAAGAGTCAATTTATTAAACGAGTACCAACATATCGTATAATGTTTGAGGCCAGCCTACTCTTGATGCCAATTAGTACTTTGATGGATGAAAATCTATATTTCTTAAAACAAATCACGAGAGGCAGCTACATTCATAATCAATTACTGTATAAGGTTTGACACTAAGACGAAAAAGAAGCAGAGCATTGACTCAACTAGAGACCTAATTTGAGAAAAAGGGATAACAAGGATTGAATCGAAACATGGGCCTTCTTGTTCATTCGGGCCAGTTTATTACTAGCAGTTCAGTTACCTACCAAACGCCTTTTGGCCCAACGGTATCTGACTATGTGAGTGACCCATCAACTAAAATGTTGTGTGTTTAAGTCTCGTTGGAGACATGTGAGATAAAATTTGTGAGATAGGTGATGTTGGTTACAAAATTTGTTGTTTAAAAGAAGAAAAAAAAACAAACTAGTGGTTCAGTTTGGTTGGGTCTTTGGTCCATTGTGCCCAACCTTCGTCCAACTAACCCGAATTCATTAGGGTGTTCATCGGTTCGGGTATCGGGTTATTTAGTTCAGTTAATTTAGTTAAATTTTTTTATGGTAAAACTAAACCGAATTCAAATCATACTTAACCATATCGAAAACCGAATTTGAATTCACTTCGGTTTTTAGGTTGACTCGATTACATCATTTATACTTTTAAAATTTAATTATATAGATTTTTAGAAGAAAAAAAATTTCAAAGCTAAAAAGTGTTTTTTGTACTAGAATAATATTTTAATGGTTTCTTATGTATATAAATATATAAAAAAACATATATATTTATTAAATTCGGTTTTCGGTTTGGTTTTATTGCTAAAATCATATTTAAACCGAAAACCAAATATTTAATTCGGTTCGATTTTTTTTCAGTTCGTTTCGGTTTTCAGTTCCTGCGTGTATTTTACCGAATTGTGAACACCCCCGGAATTCATTAAACAAAATGATGCAAAAATCATAACATAATAATACTTTGAATCCATATACTTTCGTTTCAAATAATTAGAAAAAATAATAATAAAATAAAAAATAAAACAATTACAGATCAGCTCAAGTTTCCTTTTTCCAATTACCACCGACACCCAACTTTGGTTCCAGCCTTCCAAGTCATCAGCAACAACTACCCGTTATCTTCAGATCTGCCCGAACCCACTTTACCCTACTCCAAGTTTTAATCTTTGAACAATAAAAAGAAAAACTGTAATATACCCACATTCAGTATTATAAGGTGTCACATTGTCGGTTTACTCAACCGTGCAAGAATTCTTGAGTGAAATTGGTGTATTGACCAATGTTGGTTTGTAAACAATGGCGCAAGAAACCTTCCTATGGAACTTTGGTTTAACCAATTTACCAAGCACATACGCCTTGGCTTTAACCGTAAAATTGAGGTTTAGTGGCACTGGCGCGGTTAGTTTGCCGTTTTGGCTAGCCCAATTCACACCACCTCCGTATAATGGTACACCGCGGCCTTGTAGATTGACACTTACTAGTCTGTGCCCTTTTCTTGATTGGTAAAATTTCTTGATCTGCAAAAGATAAATTTGAGTTAAAATCGATTTAAGGATATCCATATGAAGATGACATCAAATTAACCATACCCATATGAGTTTAGATCAAATCTTGTTACCCAAATGATACGGAAATTAAATTAACCATGTGAAATCGTGTGATACCCATATCAAATAGTGTAAAATCCAAACTTTTTTAACTGCATTCCGACCTTTTGGCTGACAGATTTTTCTGTGGCTTGAGCGTACCACCACACAATATCCTAAACTAGTAATAGACTAGTACCCATTTTCCCTTTTTCTTGTGATCAAATAGTGATACTCGTGTGAATTTGAGATAAAACTAGTGATACCCATTTTTATTCAATTAAATTAGTGATATCCTTGTGAAATACATTGCGACATCCATATGAAAAGAGATCAGTGAAACTGAGATGAAACTAGGTAAATACCTATATGAAACTAAAGATCAAATTGTGAATGCCCATTTGTGTTTTGATCAAATGAGTAATATCCATGTGAAATAGAGATCCAACTAGTAACACACATACGAATACAATTAAAGTACCAAATCACGCAAACTTACAGTTCCAGAAGCAAGAGTTAGTTCAGTATACGCAAGATCCATAGGCGTAGACGACACATGAACCCCAAAAAACGTTCCCTTATTCCGAAAATTAAACTTAATCGTAGCATTCAATGTCACCATTTCAGTAGCAACCCCAGATGCATCCGCTCCAGCATTCACCACAAATTGATCAAAAGAAATACTCTACAAAAAAAAAAAAACAATCAGTAACCAGATCCTACCTAACCTCGGACAGATGTATGACTGTTTAGTGTTCTGATCTCCTAGGATTGGGAATTGTTATTGTTATAGTAACAAAGATCCATTCAAAAAACTAACAAAATGAGTGTTTGTATCTTTTTTGATTTCGGCTATACTGAATAAGCTCAAATTCTGCTTACAAAATATTAGCCGAAATCAAATAAGCTCGTAAGCCCACATATAACAAATAAGTAACGAAAACTAACCCTCATTGTAACATCAGGTTTCTGAGGCTTGGCAGCAGCCCACAACACAAGCGAAAAAAAAGTAAACAAAACAAAGAACCCAACAACAAAAGCCAAAAAGTAACATCTTCTAGGAAACCCTTTTTGATTCCCATAATCAACCAAACCTTCTTCCTCAATAGCATCAAACCCTTTATCACCTTTTCTTCCAAGTTGTTGGTTTTGGTGAGTGGTACCTTTTCTTGACCCGGGTCGGAGTGAGCCGGAGAAACGTGTGGAAGATGAGTTACGAGAGTGTCGACCCGGTGAGGCGTTTGGACTTAGGACAGGTGTTGAGTGGAATGAGTTGGTGTTTTTTTCGCCATCGTGTGATGGGCTTTGGACGAAGTAGACTGGGCGACGAGGAGGGGATCTGGTTGGTGATGAGGCTGTTTGGCTTGTTACTTCTGAATCTGTTTTGGCGTGCATTGACATTTTTTAGATGGTTTGGTTTCTCAAGAGTAAAGGTGTTTATTTTAGTGGTGCAGTGTTGAGGGTGATGGTTGGAATATTGATGGTTTATTAAAGTGGACAAAACGAAGGTGATGTGAAGACAGCTAGTATTAAAATGTAGCAAGATATTTTTTAACATGTATAAAGTTGGGAAAAATGTATTTTAGTACGTTGAATTTGGCTAACTAGAACTCCTACTACCCTAAAGCATAAATGGTACACCATAATACCCCAAAATTGGTAATATGATCCATCTAGTACCCTAACCCTAATTAACTAAGTCACATAATTTTCACATGGGTTATTGTCGTTATTTTTTAACGAAAATTTTTAGGACGTTAACTAGGGTCACGTGACATATTTTCTCTTTTTTCTTTTATAGCGTATGTTGGGTTTCTCTTTGAGTTATTTACCCACTTTTGAGATCACCATATCACACTTCATAAACATTAGTATCAGTCGTCATGGAAAAATATACGTTCTTTCCTTAATTTTAATAATTTAATCTTTACTTTTGTTTGATTATATAAAGTGCCTTTATAATAATTGAATGACATGTTTTTGCCTTTAACCTTATGTTGTAGCTTTTGTTTAGATTTTATTTTTTGAGTTATTGAACATACAATCATCTACGGTATAAAGTTTGTATTATGATCTACTTATTTACATGCAGAACTAAATGGTAGGAATGCTACCTTTAGGCTACACTATGACGGTGTACTTGTTAGGGGTTTGGCGACCGAATATAAGGATTTTGATTACGTCAATACAGAAAGGGAGGAGAATCGTGTATGCAAGTTGTCATTCGCCATTGATTTAATGGGTTTGGGTTTTAAAAACGAATATGTTAATGGTCCTTACTATAAGGAATCAACAAAGACACTCACGGATGGTTAGAGACTTATCCATGATGAAACTAACTTATATGAAGCTACTTTATTGCCTATTATGGCCTACTGATACTAAGAACAAAATAAAAATTGCAATATCATTTGTTTGTGATTGTAATCATACCATCATAATTGATCTCAACAAAATAAAAATTGCAATACCATCCGTATGTGTTAGTATACAAATACATATGAGTTTTGATAGAACTAAAACACGTGATAGTTCTTGGATCGTTTATAGCTCAGATTGTTTAGATCTTATATCTAGGATAATAATAACAATGAACATAAAGAATATGCATAACGAAAATAGCATAATGAATAAAGTTATTCAACAAGGTTTTTCTTCATTATTAAGACTCCAAGCCCCAATATTATTTGATCAGAATAATACGGTTACATCAATGAACTGTAACAGGATCAAGTTACCTTGACCTTGAGGCTAAAATACATATGGCGTCTACATCTCACGCCTGGAATACACACGACATACATTCAGGTATTTTCATCTTGAACACGTAAAAACTACACGCCTGAGACCTCTTTTTATAACATAAAAGTCCAAGACTTATCAAAGGAAGATTAAACATTAGACAACAATCATTTAAACAATAAGGGAATATCTATGTATCTTCTAATCAAGAATAAGGAGATCTTCTAGATGCTTCAAAATCTTTCATCTTTTGAAGAATTCCAGCTTTGCGTTTAAGTCTTTTTGTTTCATTATTTTATTCACTTTATCTCATCAAATCAAGAATCCCAACAATCTTCCCCTATTTGATGATGACAAAACAAACAAAGTCGTGTACGAACTTCATCATAAAGCCAAAGCTTCCCCTGAAGTTGAGATGTAATCATCTCCCTAAATGAAACAAAATCTTCTTAATTCAGACTTCCTTTGTAACATGCCACACCAAGGATCTATAAGTTGCAACCTGTTAATATTTCTTCCCCTTTTTGTCATAATCCAATAGGGGACTTATGAATGTAAGCAACTTTGATTTAACCCACTTCACCCCCCAAACAACATCACACTACTAACCCAAACTTTCCAATGACTTAAACTACCCTCCATGACGCATAATAAAAATAATGATTCAAGCAGTAGAAATCCTAAACTAGCAGTATAATAATGACTAGCAGATATAAAAACCTTCACATCGATATTCATTAAACGGTTAAACATTTTAACAATAAGCTTCCCCTAAACCCATATGTTAACCATTCCTTGAATCTTTAATTCTGTAGGCTCTATGTAATGATTACTGATGAAGAAAACTAAGTATAACGAACTTGATGCTGAAGTAGAATAACTCAAACTTGTGTCTTATATCTTGTACTATCCATGTGACTTCGAACTCATACCAAGACCAAAATATAAGTAGATCATAACCTATTGACAAAATCCTTATCTTCTATGAGACACATAACCAACGTGATTGCAAATGTGCGCATTGAGCACCATAAGTTTGTAATCACAACCCCTTTGCTAGATTCATCAGTCTTGTCACAACATTGAAAACACAAACAAGTTACCTTCTGCTAAAAGGTATGATAAAACACAAACCCAAATAATTCCACTTCAACTTCAAATAGGTGATAACAATCTTCTTCGTAACCAATTATTGTAAAAATACAAGCCTTTAAACGTTTACGAACATTTAAAACCAAACCAAAATTCAAACACTAAACACCAAAAAAAACAAACTTGTGTTTCACTATTTTGACTAAGTTTTCTCAAGCGTGTGGTGTTCGAGAACATAAACCAACCGAGAACCAAAAACTCTTCTTTGTCCGATGTCGGTTATAACAGGCAGTGGAAACGAGCAGTACAAACAATGAACTGGCAGTATAAACTCTTTGTTTGCCAGCATTATTAATACACTACAAACAGTACTAACTTGCATTCGTATATCAAACCTTCCTTATACAAGCAGTACTAAAATATTAAACCAGTATTAACTTACTTTATTTATAACGTATGAACATTAGTAAGTTCTTATTGGCAGTACAAACCATCTTCTCATGGCAGGATAAACAAACACCGTTGTTCGAGATTATAGCAATAGTAACTGCTTTTGAAAGAGCAGTACTAACTTTCCATACCAACAGTAGTAATCTTGACAGGCAGTACTAAATAGTCTCCTTTCTCCCATCCTATATATGATCACCATATACTAAAGTAACCTCAAGTACCAGTAACCTTACTCGACCATAAGAAGTAACCACAGTCGAATTCTTTACATACCATCAGTAGGGTTACTTTAAACCAAGAGAAGTAGACTTGCAAGTATTACCAATATCATCAATAATAATATGCAAAGTAGTAGAATTACTTCAGCCATTCCATTACTTCAGCAGGTTACCAAACGATCAGCAACTTTAATAAACCATGTTGCTAACTGTAGGTCCAAGGTGTTTTGGATCTGTAGGTCCAAGGTATTTAGTATAAAATTAATAGTCGGTTTTGGTAGAATTTGAGAAGGTTACAAGGATAATTGATGACTTAACCTAATCTATGCCTATATAAACTGGCCAAAATACAAAAGTTTGAATCTTTAGTCACCTACTTTATTTTGTAATTTATTGTTAAAATTGTTATTTTTTTTTCTAGTGTGCAGGTATATAAGCTTGGGATTAGAGTTCACTAAATTTGAGAGATGAAAGTGGGAAGACACATATCAGCTTCAAATGAATATGGAGATGTTGTGATGCAAAAAATGAAATGGACTTAATCTTATGCAGCTATCACATGTATGAGAAATTCCATTCATCATTAGGTAGATAGTTAAGTGTAGGTTGCATCAGAAGCATATATTCTTTATAATGAGGTAGGCAACAAATTGCCATAAACAACCAAGCATCTTTGTTTTTGCTTTTAGTTTGGTATGTTGACGTTATAACTTATGAAGAACAATTATTCAACTTTCAGGAACTGTTACAAAGAATCCAATCCAGTTTAGAAAATAGATTTAAGATATATTTGCTTTTGCAACATGTGTATTGAGGTTTCGTTGTTTAAGACTTTACGACTTGATTGTGGTTTTGTTGGAGTTTGATAATTGATTATGACAATATTATTAATAGTATATGAAATATTCCCCCTTCTATTCAAACGAATTCGACCCAAGGCGGTTTAATCTCAAGAAGCATGTCATGGTGGTGGGAGGGGAAAAGAAAAAGGAAGTTAAGTTTGCTAGCAAGATTCATATGAAATACATTAACCCTATTAACGGGCCTTGACATGACCGCAACATATGTTTTTTACCCGTTTGACATGGTGTAAAGATGAACCAAAACACTTTTAGCCCGAGTTATATTTAGCCCAAGTTAAAGTTCATGACATAGCTGGGGCATCGCCCAGGTCTGAATGCCTAGTTTAGTATATATTTCTTTCATGTTCTATCAATACGATAATAATTTAATGCAATTTCAGAAAAAAAAACAAAGAACTATTATAAAATCAAGTTCATTAAATTTGATAAATGTCACCATAAATTGATGATAAACACGTACAATGTAAGTTTGGCTTTTTCATCTTCTCTAATTCTTGAATGCTAAATGTTGTAAGTGTGTAAATGTTGATATTTCATTAACCCATGATACGATACAATATATACAAATACAAGGATAATTCTAGAAACGGGATTGAGCCCAATAAAAATAATATTACGGGCTAACACTCCCTGCAGTTAGAGCGAGAGGACACCGAACGCTCAAACTGGTACAAAATCCTCAAACAATGTGAAAGGCAATCTTTTAGTGAAAATGTCTGCATACTGATAACGTGAAGGAACATGAAGAACGTGAACCTGACCCGCATCAACCAAATCTTGAACAAAATGTATATCAATCTCAATATGCTTCATACACTGATGTTGAACCGGATTGCAAGATAAATAAACAGCACTAACATTATCACAGTAGACAAGCGTAGCGGAAGATAAAGGCGTATGTAACTCGTGAAGTAGATTCCTCAACCAACAAGTCTCAACAACAGCATTGGCAACACCATGATACTATGCCTTTGCACTAGAATGAGAAAGCGTTGGTTGACGCTTAGAGGACTAAGAGAGTAAATTGTTGCCAAGAAACACACAGTAACCTGAAGTCGATCTCCTAGTAGTAGGAAAACCAGCCCAATCCGCATCTGAATAAGCAACCAATAATGTAGTAGAAGATGCAAATAATTGTAGCCCATGATTTAATGTACCCCGAACATACCTCAAGATCCTTTTAACAGTTGAGAAATGAGGCTCTCGAGGATCATGCATATAAAGACAAACCTATTGTACTGCATAAGAAATATCTGGGCAAGTAAAAGAAAGATACTGAAGAGAAACCGCAAGACTCTGATATAAAGTCAGATTAGATACTTGATCACTATCATCTCCCAGCTTAGACTCAGTATCAACAGGAGTCCAACTGGGATTACAATTAGCCATATGAGCTCGCTCAAGAATCTCAACAGCATTCTTGCACTGAGATAAGAACAACCCTGTAGAATCACGCATAACAGAAATACTCAGAAAATAATTAAGCGAACCGAGATCTATCATAGAAAACTCCTGATGTAATGAACTAATAACATGCTGCAACAAAGTCTCATAAGAAGCAGTGAGAACAATATCATCAACATACAATAACAAATAAGCAGTATCTGTCCCCTGTCTGTAGATAAATAAAGAGGGGCCTGCTTGAGCCCAACACGAGTAATATAAGATGCAAATTGCTAAAACAAAGCTTGAGGGGCCTGCTTAAGCCCATAAAGAGACCGCTACAATAAATACACATAATCAGGGTGCACAGAATCCCAAAATCCATGAGGCTGGTGCATGTAAACCGTCTCAGATAAATCCCCATGTAAGAAGGCATTCTTGACATCAAGCTGACGAATCGGCTAATGTTGAGAAGTAGCCAAACAAAGAACAATCCAAAAAGTACCCGGTTTAACAACCAGACTAAAGTTATCATCAACATCAACCCCCTCTAACTGTGTACTACCGTTTGGCATCATACGAGCCTTATAGCGACTAAGAGTGCAATCTGCAAGATACTTATGGCAAAATAACCACATACAACGAACAATATTGGTATCCGTGGGTCGGGACACAAGATGTGTTATTAACCACATATAACAAGTTGTTTGTTAGTCGAGAGTGTTTCATGTTAAATACCTTAAGATGTGTTCAGGTTCGTAAACTTAACCAACTTTACTAAAATTGAGACTAGACAGGTTACTTGTTCTAATCATCAGTAGTTTAACCATAACTGAATTTGAGTGATATGTTTGGTATTATTATAAAAACTATTAGAATTATTGATTTGATTCCACATGTCAAGTTAAACATTTTTTAGTTGTAGTGTATTATGTATTTCTTTTAGTTGTCGATTTAAAAATCTATTGATAAAATACATATAAAAAACTTGAAACTATAGCCGGTGTCGTACTCCGTATAGTTTTTCCAGGAAGTGGTTTCATATCATCTTCGAATAGCTTGGTATGTCGGTTTCGTCAACCGAATCAACGCGCTCGGCCGCATCCCACTTGGGGTGTTTTTCAAGATTCCTCACGCATCATTTTGAGAAGACGGTTTTCTAGTTTTTACTCATCACGATATGTAGTCGTATAATAGTTTAAAAGATAAACCTCGTTTTCTCCACTCATACTTAAACATTTTAAACATTTATAGATAATGTTGAACTTTTGCAAATTATCGTTCAACATTGCCCATTTCTCCGTCAACATATCTTTGGTATGTTTGTGTAGAGCAGACTTGTTAAACTCGTTAAGAACCTTATACCAAAATGATTTAAGTGGAAATTGGTAAATTGATGTTATGATCATAATATGATCATATAAAAACAAGGCAGGTGATGGTTATGGTTATGAGTAAGTTTAGACACCTTTGATTATTATGTAATTATACATGTTTAATAATGATGATATGATTATTATGGCTTAAGAGCAAGTAAGGATAAGGATGTTGAATTATTGGTAAACTTAGCTTTTGAGTTAAGGTAAGTAACCAAGCCTTAATATGTTATGATATGTGAATGATTAATTATATTATGTGTATTGATTATTTAATGTTTAGGTGTTTGGATATAGAAGCTTAAAAGTGAAGATGGAATTAGGCTAGATACGCTTTAGTTAGAGGCATCCTTAATTTAAGTATGTGGTTATGACTTATGATGTATTGATAAGATTGATTGGTTTATGATGCTTGTATGCAAGTGATTGAAGTTTGGAGTGTTATGTGTGAATGGTTAAGTGATGTGACCATGACCTATATGTATGCATTTGATTATGTCGTATATGATAATATATTGTTACGGGTTACTTACTAATCATAAGCTTACCCTTTTAGTTGTTTATGTCTTTATGTAGGTTAATGGTTATGCAAGTAAGATCACGGAGTAAAGGCTTATGGATAGGAAGTAGAAGGTTTAGGAGCTCGAGAATTGGTTGTGCTTGGAATAAAAAAAAGATGTTAAAATTAGATGTCGAGCTCAAATCATGGTTGAACCCCAAGTGTCATAAAATGAATTGTAAATGTCTTGTTGAAGTGTTTGTCCATGTATTTTTTGTGGAATAATGGTCATAACGGATCAAAATGGGTGTTTGGCAAGCCCTGTAAAGTATGCTTTCGTAAGTCATTTAGACCACGAATGTTTATGATAATGAAGTAATATATTGTTTAAATGAGTTCTGGAAGGTTTGGTGAAATATCGGGTTCGAGAAGTTGGTTTTCGAGTAAAACAAAAAGCTCACATCAATAGGGTCCTAGTCGGGCGGCTAGAAACGGCCTTCTGGCAAAATGTCTTTAGGCTGGAGAAAGTTTTCTAGTTTTTGTTCAATGTTTGAAAAATCATAAAAGAATAAACCACAAGTCGTTAGAGGTCATGCCACATATCATTGGAAAGCACTTTGAGTCTACTTTAATTTAAAAATACTTTTAGAGTCTGAATCTTACTATAATTTAGAAAGGTTACTCGAGAAGTAACAAAGGCCTCCACGGTCATGTCTTGTGTTAAAAAAATATATTATTTTCGAGTCGGGAAAGGGACGTTTCATCGCTGGGTCGGCTGTAGCGCGCCAGAACTAGGTTTGGTTTGGCTCGGTTTTTTGCTATTGTTTGTGATTTTATGTGCCCCAAACGTTTATTTGTCATCGTTAAAACATAGGAGAGACTTAGTCAATGTTGCACCAACAACGACCATAGTGTATTGGCTACCAAACGCGGGAAATTAAGGTTGTGAAGATATTGAGCTTGCGGATGAAGGTGTAGGAAGGTTTGATGAAGATGATGATTTTGGATGTTGCGACATCCCGTGAAGTTTATTGGAAAACGGATCATTTGCATGTTGAGACATTTTTTTGATATAGTTTGTGTGTGAATAAATGAAAGTAAAAATTAGTTCGTGTGTCAAAATAGTTGTTTAAAAGGCTTATTGTGGCCTTTTATGGTTGTGTATTACCTTTTTTCTTTTAAAAAAAGTTTGCAAACTAGCCTTTGTATATGCAACGGGCAAATCTGTTTTTGGTTTTTTCTCTTTCAAGCATGCCAAAAGCTTGGCTTAGGTACCCGGTGTGGTCACGCCACCTTGGTGTCGTGCTAACAATGCTTGGCATTGCCCAAGCGTCACCACACCCGGCCCTCTAACAAATATTTCTCTCTACTTACCTATTTTATTTTTATCATAAGACAATTTACAATGGAACCAAACAAAACTTTTATCCATATAAAAGTTTGCATGGCCTAATAAATCAAGTTATCTAAACTCGATCATAAGCTTCTGTAATATATACATAAAGATTTGGGTTCTTGTTCATGTTGTGACCGACTACTTTTAGTCTTTTATAATTTTGGTGACTAAGAACAATATGACAACCTTTGGTTAACGAAATTGATGATACAGAAATAGGACAGTATCACTTAAGGCTAAGTAAAGGGTATGGCCGTTACTTATTGGTATAGATTTAGGATTGATTGGATGATATCTAGAGCTTGTAGCCTGCTAAGATAAGAATACAGTTAGTCTCACCATGGGAGGGGATCCCACGATCAACTGTGGGCGTGAGAATTAGTATTGATATGGGTGGAATAAGGTTGAGATCAAGTGAGAGTGATAATGTATATCTAAGAAAGAAGTTTCCTCGTGATACCAAATTGTTTGGTATTTATAGTGAGTCCCCTCTTGTCGTCATCCGGAGGTGACGTATGCAAGGGCTTGCTATTCTCTGCTGGTTAATAGCCTGCTTGTGATGTCGTTCTCTTGTCAGCCGAGAACTCTGGTTGTTACTATTTGACTTATGGTTGTACCTTTCGGTCATACCGTCCCAGGTAACTGATCCTATGCTATTTAGGGAAAACTTGGTCTGCACTCCTTTCTAGCGTATCTGCCATTTCCTGTTTGGGCGGTTCACGTGATTCGTGAATCGGAGTCCAGTCAGTTGGTTTAGCAGCGAAAGAGTGTTTCGTAAGATAGACACGAACATCGGTTATAAATACCTCATCTGGCCTTTATACCGCGGTATTGGATGTGTGGCGGTATCTTTCCTTGGTTTTGGGCGTTATCTTCTTTTGTTTAATTTGACTAAGTTATAGGGCATGATTCGCCCTATACGTCATCATGTCCCCCAGTCTATTTATATTGTATCTTTTTGAGGAAATTTATCTAGACTTCAAATATCTTTTCAGTCGGTCGCATCTGCATGCGTTTGCTTCTAATGCGCTCCACGCATCAACCGTTAGTTTGTCGTGCCTACCTACTTTCGTCATAAGATTCCTGACTGATGTGACTGCTGGTGGTGTCTCCATCCGACCGTTGGTTTTCTTTTAACCTTGGCCTTTCATTTTAGGGTTACTTGATCTCTAACGTCCATTAGGAGATGAACCGTCGTGTCACTTCCCAAGCCATTCGATGCGTCGCCTTGATTACTGTGCGACATCTTGATTTGATATAAAATATATGTAATATATATATAAAATATATAATACCAAATAGTAATAGTATAGAGTGTATCCCGTTTGATATAAATATTGCTTGAGGACAAACAATATTTTATCTCCTGGATGTTGTATCCCGACGAGAGATGAATTTGAAATCCACGAAAGTATTTTGTTTGGGGGGTGGGGGGGGGGGGGGGGGGGCGGGAGGGGGGGGGGGGGGGGGGGGGGGGGGGGTTGAATATCGAATATTTTTGTTTTTGGTTTTAAACTAAAAATTTAATAAACTATAGAAAAACTAGATAGCAAATAGCAAGCAATTAAACGAAGAACGATATATTATAAAAGATATGCTTGCTAAGTGTATTGATTAGATCCTTAAGTGTGAATTAAACATACAATTAAGTCCTTATTGATGAACCAATATCTTTCTAACAAATTATCTTCTCACAACGTTGGCTTATATTGAAAACAACTTTTATTAAGATATCGATTACTAAATTAATGCCTAATTATTCTTACGGCTTTTGCCCGCTTGAATAACCAAAACACTAATCTAAGTAATATAAAAATCACTAATCAATATTTTCTCTTATTTATTAATCACACTTAATTCACTAAACAATTTAACACTTAACAAGCATATATAAAAATCTACTCACTAAGCATATTATTTAAGCTAACAATAATCAACAAAGCAAAGCTAAACATTTTACACTAAGCTACACTAATGAATTGAAAAAAGATAGAAAATGAAACCGAATTGAAGAGCCGAAATTAAATGATAACCACCCGATTTAATAAGCTAAAGAAAATAATCAAATTCTTTCTAGCTTACTAAATCCTTAAGCTCCACGCCTCATGAGTTGACCGGTACCAAAAAGCACAAACAAATACAAACTGTTAAGTTTAAACAGTTTAGTACAATTCTAATTTTTTCAATTCATGTTAACATAAACACTTAGCCCAAATCGTTTTTAACAAACCAAACGCAGCCTAGGCCCAACTAAACAAACCAAACGCAGCTTATATCTTAAAACGCATGCCCAATTCGTGTGACATTTAGAATCAGTTTAAAATAGTTTTGTATTTAAGAAACTACAATAAGCTAACAAAACTGAATAAGTTGAAGTGTAAGATAAGCTTGCAGAATAAGTCATGATAACAATAATTTGCACAACTTATTTCAAATAAGCAATGAGTAAGCAATTTAAGCCAAACAAGCTTAAACCAAAACTAAATAAACTAAATCGAATAAGCACTAGTGAGAAAAATAATCACTACTAATAAGCAATCGAGAATAAGCCAATAGCACTAATGTTACGAGATAAGCACTTCTGAAACTGAAATAAGCACTAAAACTCAAAACCTTAACAATAAGCTAAATAATTTTAAGCTAAATCGAGATCTAAAACTTAAACTGCTTAATAAGCCAACACTAAAATGAAATAAGCTCAAAACTAAATTAATAAGCAACGAAAGCAACAACTAGAAATCTAATTAAGCAAAAAGCACTTTAAAACACCTAAGATCAACATGAATAAGCAAATAAGCTAACAAAAATTTGATCTAAGCAATATAACCTCAAATGAAATCGAATAAGCTATTTTAGAGCTTATTTAATTAGATAGGATGAGCTTCTAAGAACTCTAAAACAATAAAAGCACAAAAATAATCTAGATCCGAGCTTATTCAAGCTTATAACTATGAAAAGACCTTAAAATCTTATAAGACTATATCCGAGCTTATTCAAGCTAGATCCGAGCTTATTCAAGGTTTACGGGGTATAAATGATGTGTGTTTTAGCACACATCAAATTCCCCCACACTAAGCCATTGTTGGTCCCACACGCAATGTTTATAAAACACGCCCGAAAATAAATAATTAAATCCCCATTTAACTTATGACCCCTCACAATCAAACAAGAACAGAAAAGGTCCATTAAGAAGTTTCAAAAATTATTAATTTCTAAAGCGCTCCTATTTTAACCACTTATTAATAGATTAAAACTAAACTAAAAATTTAATAAAAATTAATGAAAGACTTTAAGAACGGGAGTTCGTCATCCTCGACTTTTCTCAATCCCCAAACTAAGCTTAAAACAAAATCACAATCAAATATAAGATTAGATGCTAACACTACTCAAAAATTCTAATTGTATACGCATAGCTACTTTTCGCTCCTTTATTCCTAAATCTTCTAATAATTTTATTATTATTATTGGTGACAAATAAATTTTGTCCTTATTATCATAAAGGTGCCCGGTTTAGACCATAATTAGTTTGAAATCCTTTCTAAAGAGACGATATGGTGAGAATAAGGTCCACATTAAGGTTCTAATTTCGCATGATTTAGGGGTTATCCTTTTTATTTCATCCGAAACAACTCAACTACGAGTCCAGAAATGAAAGCTTTATTTAGATAACCCCAGAGTCAAAATTTGGCTTTATTATTATTATTGCAACATTATTATCCCTCGGTCCTTTAAACAACTGCCACATCGGTATGCGAGCCGACAATGGTCCAGGAGTCTTATTTCAACCAGGAGATCCTCGACCTTTTTGAAAACTGCCACATCGGTATGCGAGCCGACCATGGTCCAGTAAACTTTTATCAGTCTCGGATTTATTATTCTTACTATGGGCCTTCTTTTGAAAACTACCACATTGGTATGCGAGTCGACCATGGTCCAGTAATCTTTTATCAGCCCACAGTTCTTATTATTATTATTACCTTCACCCTTTAAACGACTGCCACATCGGTATGCGAGCCGACCATGGTCCAGTGGTCTTATTTCGGATTCGGTTTATCACATTATTATTATTATATCCAAATTTCAAGTCCTGTGGTCTTTTAACAACCTAAACAACGGTAGCGAGCCGTCAGGAATCGGTAGCCTATTTCCTCACAACACTAACAAAACCTCAATGTGTACCTTACTTTCACCAGAAGGAATCTCTATGAAGGGATTTAAACTAAGAATCGCAAAAACCAAAGTAACTTTATTTATTTAACAATTATATAACGTTTATTAAGCTGGTGGGAGCAAAAAGCCACAATAACCTCTATGAGCTCTAAAGAGGTCCAACTACTCCACGCTTAGCATCTACCTTATACTTAACTCTATCATTTTTCGCTCTTTGCAAAATTTTAAAGTAAAGCTAACGCTTAGTCTCGAAAGCTAAGGGGAAAGCTAGAGTGCATAACTCGGTCAAGTCAAAAGCTACCTAAGTTCTACGGGCCTACTTATTTCTATATTTTTATATTTTCATCATTTTTTCTAATAAAACAATAAAGATTTAAAATTTTGGTCAGAACGGGGTTGCGTGGGAACACAAATAGGCATAGGTAAGATCATATTTCAGCAAAAATCCCCTCCCCCCACACTTAGAACTGAACATTGGCCTTAATGTTCAAAACTGTTAGGTGCCATCCCCACACTAAAAGATGAAAAAGGCAAATGCTAGTAATTCTAAGTGTAAAAGGGGAAAACAATAATATACATGATTAGGATTGAGGATTCCAAAATAAGCAGAAGATCAAAGACCGAGTGATTGAAGGATTGAAAACAAGCACGGGTCTTCACGATCTTAAGGAATCCTGCAAAAACGATACCACAAACCACAGAAAGAAGCACGCCCCCCATACTTAGGCTATAAAATCACACACTCTTATTATTAAGAAAATAGAAAGAAGAAAGGACACGGGTTGCCTCCCGAGAAGCGCTTGTTTTTTAACGAGTCCCTAGCTTGACTCACCCCCAAATTTAGTTGTCCTTGAGGGACAGATGGAGATTTGGTACATCCATAGCAGGGATGTCTCTTCTATAGTAGTGTTTGATCTGGTGCTTGTTTACCTTGAAGTTGGGACCGTCAGTTTGGGATAACTTAACGGTGCCATATGGAAATACTTTAGGAATCGTAAACGGGCCGGACCAGCGAGATTTTAATTTGCCTGAGAAAATCTTTAATCGAGAATTAAAGAGAAGAACACGATCACCGACATGGAATTCTCGGTTTTTGATCTTTGCATCGTGTATCTTCTTTGTCTTTTCCTTGTAGAACAAAGAATTCTCGTAAGCTTGATCCCGAAGTTCATTTAATTCATTCAATTGAACTTTTCGGTGATCACCCACTGTTTTTAAATCAAAATTAGCCCATTTCAAGGCCCATTAGGCTTTGTGCTCGAGCTCGATGGGCAGATGACAGGCTTTCCCGTATACCAGCTTATAAGGAGTACAACCGATAGGTGTTTTGAAAGCAGTACGAAAAGCCCACAAGGCGTCATCTAATTTATCGGCCTATTTTGCTCGATGCTCACCTACTATCCTTTCTAATATCCTTTTTAAGCCACGATTGGACACCTCCACCTGGCCACTTGTTTGAAGGTGATACGAGGTCGAAAGCTTGTGTGTAACACCATATTTTTTAAGAACATTAGAAAATTGGTCGTTACAAAAATGCGTCCCTCGATCACTAATAATGGCCCGTGGAGTTCCAAATCTAGAAAATAATTGTTTTAAGAACTTAATAACAACTCGGGCGTAGTTATTGGGGAGCGCTTTCGCTTCAACCCATTTAGACACATAGTCGACAGCCACGAGTATATATCGGTTCCCCGGTGAAGACGGGAATGGGCCCATAAAGTTGATGCCCCAAACATCAAAGATCTCACAAATCTGAACAGGATTTTAGCGCATTTTGTCCCTTTGTGAGATTTTTCCCTGACGCTGACATGAGTCACAGTGTGTGACAAAGTCATGGGCATCAAGATATATGGTGGGCCAGAAAAATCCGAAGTCAAAAACTTTCTTGGTGGTGTAGTTCGGGCCATGATGTCCTCCGGTGGGACCATTATGGCAAGCTTGGAGAATATCCATAGCTTCCTGCCCGTTCATACACCGCCGAATAATCTGATCAGCACAAACCCGAAAGAGATAAGGGTCATCCAAGAAATAATATCAAACATCCTTAGAGAATTTCTTTTTCTGCTGGGATGACATCCCTTTAATTCGCACATTACCCACTAGGTAGTTTGCAATGTCAAGAAACCACGAGGGTTCATTATCGGGATTAAGAGATATCATATTTAGAGACTCGTGTGGAAAATTGTCATTCATTTCCATATCAACGAGATCCCCTTGATAAGGGTTTTCTAATCTACTCAAATGATCGGCCACGAGATTCTCTGCTCCTTTTTTATCACGGATTTCAATATTGAATTCCTAGAGCAAGAGAACCCACCGGAGCAATCTTGGCTTAGCGTCTTGTTTAGCAAATAGATATTTTAAAGCCGAGTGATCCGTATACACTATGGTCTTAGATAAGACAAGGTAAGACCGGAATTTCTCAAACGCGTACACCACGGCTAATAACTCTTTTTCCGTAGTGGTGTAATGCGTCTGAGCATCAGATAAGGTCTTACTCGCATAGTGTATAGGCCTAAAATATTTATCTTTTCTTTGTCCTAAAACTGCTCCTATGGCAAAGTCACTAGCATCACACATAAGCTCAAACAGTAAGTCCCAGTCCGGGGACACAAGGATAGGAGCTTAGGTCAACTTCTTTTTAAGAATTTCAAAAGAAGATTGACACTCAGAAGAGAAGAAGAAAGGAGTGTCTTTTTCTATCAAGTGGGTCATTGGCCGAGCTATTTTAGAGAAATCTTAGATAAATCTCCTATAAAAGCCAGTGTGACCCAAGAAGCTCCTAATCCCTTTAACCATGGTCGGAGGAGGAAGTTTTGCAATCACATCTACTTTAGCTCTATCAACTTCAATACCACTTTTAGAGATCTTATGGTCGAGGACAATGCCCTCTTTGACCATGAAATGGCACTTCTCCCAATTTAGAACTAGGTTGGTGTCTTCGCACCATTTTAGCATCATATCTAAATAGGAGAGGCATGATGAGAATGAATCCCCAAAGACCGAAAAGTCATCCGTGAAAACTTCCATGGTTTTTTCAATCATATCATGGAAAATTGCCACCATACACCTTTGAAATGTCCCAAGAGCATTGCAAAGACCAAAAGACATCCTTCGATAAGCAAATGTTCCATAGGGACAGGTGAAGGTTCTTTTTCTGGTCTTGGGGATCAATAGGAATTTGAAAGTATCCAGAAAAACCATCGAGGAAACAATAGAATTCATTTCGTGCTAATCGTTCTAACATTTGGTCCATGAAAGGGAGAGGAAAGTGTTCTTTACAGGTGGCGTCATTTAACTTTCGGTAGTTAATACAAACGCGCCAACCCGTGACCAATCTTGTAGGAATAAGCTTATTATTATGATTAGTAATAACTGTCATACCCTTTTTATTGGGTACGATGTGAATAGGGCTCACCCAAGGACTATTAGAGATAGGATAAATCAATCCAGCATTGAGAAGATTGATAACTTATGCTTTAATTACTTTATGGATTTTAGGATTTACCCGTCTCTGGTGCTGAACTGCCAGTTTAAAATCATCTTCCATTAATATCTTATGGGTGTAAAAATTAGGATAAATGCCCTGAATATCATATATTTTCCAAGCTATGGCCCGTTTATGTAACTTTAAAACCTTTAGAAGCTGTTCTTTTTCATCCCTCTTCAAGTCTTTAGCGATTATGACGGGTAACTTAGAAGTTCCCTCTAAAAACCCGTACTTGAGGTGGGGAGGTAAGTCCTTCAGTTCAAGATCAGGAGGATCATTAATAGAAGATTTATTCTTTTCAGTTTCATTAATCTCAAACACAAGAAAAGAAGGAGGGAGATCATTTGAGAGGTTATTATTTAATAATGTCTCAATAAGACGGATATCTCCCTCCATATCAAATGTTCCATCATTGACATCCGATGATGTCGAATCATCGGAAGCAAGAAAAGTGTTGATCTCCTTCAAGATAAAATCACTATCCTCGAAGGGAGTGAGAGAAAGGGAGAGAGATGCGACTATAGGGTCAGAAGAAGGAGTGGGATTGCCACTCATAGGATGAATTAACTTTTGAACATTTAGTACCTCATGGAAATGATCCTCACAAGTAATATCAAGAATGTCAATCTTATGGATTGATTCATCACCATGTTTTCAAGGATATTTTTAGGTACTTTCAACATTAAAGACCAATTTCTCATCACCGACTCGAAGAGTTAACTCTTCGCCTTGTACGTCGACTAAAGCATGTGCCGTCCTCAGGAAAGGTCTCCCTAAGATAAGAGGGACCTGAGGATCGACATCATAGTCGACTACAACAAAGTCAGCGGGGAATGTAAACTTTCCCACTCGAACAAGAACATCCTCGGCTATACCGGTTGGATAAGCAACAGTCCGGGTAGCTAACTCGAGGGTCATTCGAGTGGGAGAAAGCTCAGGAAGGGATAGTGTCTTCCACATAAAAAGTGGCATCAAGTTTATGCTAGCACCTAGATCGGCTAGGGCCATGCATGACTCGAGCCCATAGAAATCACATGGAATGAGAAACCTCCTAGTGTCTCCAAGTTTTATAGGTAACTTTTTTAGGAGCACAGCTGAGTAGTTCTCATTCAAGGTAGTATTTGCCATTTCAAGAAGCTTCTCCTTGTTGGTAAGGATATGTTTAACCATTTTAGCAAACTTAGGCATGTGAGCCAAAGCTTTGGCAAAGCTGATATTGAAGTATATTTTCTTAAAAATTTGTAAGAAACTATGAATTTTATATCAGCTTTGTCGTGAAGCTTCTCCTTATTCAACCTCGAAGGATATGGTATCAGAGGTTGATTCAGATTTGGCTCAGGAATCACAGGAGAAGAAATAGGAGCAGGAGATGGCTCAGAAGAAGTAGAAGCAGGAGACGGCTGGACTACCGGAGGTGGGACTCTTATGGTACTCTCGGTGAGTACCTGGTCCGTTGTCGTCTCTGGTTCTCGTTCCACCTCCTTAAAAGAAGAAAGAGGAGGAGGAGGAACCGAGGGTCCAGCTAAAGTAACACCACTTCGTGTGGTGATAGCTTTAAGATCTTCCCGTGGGTTGGGAACGGTGTTGCTTGGTAACACTCTCGGAGGTCTTTGAAGAAGAAACTTTTTCAAATCAGCCATTTCATTTTGCATATTTTGGTTTGATATCAACAACTGTCTCATTATTTCTTCAGAAGGAGACTGATTTAGAACTTGGTTTTGATTATAAGTTTGACTAGTGTTTTGATTATATCCTTAATTTTGATTGTAATTATTACCCTGGTTAAAATTCTGATTTTTGTTTTAATTGAACCCTTGGTATTGATTGTTTCTATTTTGGTTCTGGTTTTGGTTCCTGTTTTGATTATTTTAATAATTTTGATTATTAGACTGGTTAAAACCGGGTGGTCCTAGGAAATTATTAGAACGATAGCTAAGCAGATTTTGGTTACCTTGGGTTTGGTAAGTATTACTACCCTGGTTATAGGTTCCCGAAGTAGTGTATACGTCCTGAGTGTAGCCACCGGCGGCTTGACACTCGTAATAAGCATGAGGACCACCACACGTCTCATAGCTCAAAGACATAGAATTAACTTGTTGATTTATCTAGCACATTTGTAGCATATCTTTTCTCATCTCGGCCATCTAATGTGTGAGAGTTGCAATCTCTGAGGAGGAAGAAGTGATAGAGCTAGATGACTCACCTCTATGAGCTAAGGTGTCCCAGTCATTGTGGTGGTCACTCATATTTTCAATAAGGTCATAACACTCTTTGGGTCTCCTTTTCATGAAAGTCCCCCCGGCTGCAGCGTTGATCGTATCACGGTGCCTCAATGTTAACCCGTTATAAAACGTATATGTTTGTGTAACGGGAAACATGTTATGGTTTGGGCACCGTTCGATCGAAAGCTTATATCTTTCCCAAGCTTCAAACAATGACTCATCCGGAAGCTGGCGAAAATTGCTAATATCGTTCCTCAGCTTTGTTACCATAGAAGGAGGGATATATTTCAAAATAAATTTAGAGGCCATCTCCTGAAATGTATGGATCGAATTTTTCGGAAGACGATCAAACCATGTCGTGGCATGATGCGTCAAGGAGTATGGAAAGGGTATAGCGTAGGGCGTTCATCGGTGACCCATTCTGCTTCATACTTCTGGGGGATGATTAGATTTTATCGAAATGTGATACAGCGGATGTTATTCAATATATAATATTTCCAAAAGAGCAATTAAGAACATCTCCCTATGGAAATTCACTCTTTAAAATATATATATATAATATATAATATACGTATGTTTACCGGAAAGTATGATTTCCCGGGTCGTTTTCCCAACGATTTGAGAAATTGAAACCTCGCTTGATATTGGATACTGATTTGAATGGGTTCGAATATTGATTGGGTTTTCTATAACTACTAATTAAAAGCACAATTAAACACAAGTAATTAAAAACAATTAAAGCACAAAATCAATTAACGGGACAAATAAAACGCGACAAATAAGCAAGTAAACTAAATTTAACTCCTAAAAATGTAAACTAAATTTCTAAACCTAAGATAGGACAAAAGAAAATTTTAGGAAAAAGAAAAACATTTTTTTGATTATTTTTAAATTTATTATGAATTAAAAACTAATTTAATCTAATTAAATCCTAAAAAATAGCAAATTAAGTACTAAAAATTTAGAAAAATATATTTTTTAAACTTAAGTAAAAGTATTAATAACATAAAAACTCAGAAAACTATTTTTAACTATTTTTAAAATTAAAATCCTATTTTTAAATTTAAATTTAAAAGCTTAAAAATGAAAATTAAAATCTAATAGGTGTAAAAATGATTTTACTGAATGTAAACCTAAAGCTATTTTTTATAAAACTAAAAACTATTTTTTTGTATTTTTATAAAACTTTTTTCTATTTTTTTTTATTTTTTAAGATTTTAACTTTCGAAAAACTATTAAAAATAAACTATTCGATGGAAAATTACGAAAAATTCATGAAAAATCTAAATTGTAACAAAGATTACTAGAAAATTATAAGATTCAACTCAGCTTATCATATAAGCTGTGAAAAGAGCTTATAAAGCTACGGCTTATAAATGAAAAGGAAAATTAAAACGTGTATAAGTATTTAATGAAAGGAAACAATGATGGATGAGCTATTGTAGCAAACTGGTTAACATGTATGGTTGTTGAGAGGGAGGTCATAGGTTCGAGGCAGGCAAACCCCAACTTTTTGCTTATTTTTAAAATTTTTGACTTTTATGAAAAACTGAATACTAGGGCTTAAAGAGGACACAAAATTAAGCTATTTTAATAAAAGGGACATAAGCTGAAACTAACTAATAAGCTCAAAAACAGCTTATCAAAGCTGCTATATCAGAAGGTAGGGCTTTGCCCTTGGTTATGCTTATTCAGCTGTAAAAAGCTCATTTTAAGCTCAAACTTAAAAATAAAAGAAGTCCTAGACTCCTTATGATATGCTTAAGCTAGGATTGAAAAGCTTTTTGCACTAGAAACAATTTAAGCCAACTGAATTTGATGAACAAAGAGGTAAACTCAGGTTTTAACTTGAAAAGTACAAAATTGAAATAAGCTCTAATGCTCAATAAGCAGTTTAAGAATCCTAGCTTTTGTAAACTAAACAAACACCTTATAGACTACTTATTTAAATCATAAAAGCAATTACTACAAGCTAGAAATTAAAATTTAAAAACTAAGAATCTAAGACTGCTGTTTTTGGCTTTTTGAGTTTTTTATGACTTTTAAAAAACTAATGTACCCAAGTAAATGATCTAGGAAATGAAAAATGAGATTCTAATTAGATTAAGCTATGTCTAATCTAGTATTAACCTGAATTTAAAGTCCTAACTCCTAAAATTACTTAACTAAAATGGAGCTTCAAATGACAGCAGTGGTAACTTAATTACCACTGCTGATGCTAATGACCAAAGGACAAAGCACAAGTGCAGGCAACTAGAGTGGTTGCTACTGCACTAAAGGCACTCAAATAGAGTGTATAAACTCTTAGCAATCCAAGTCCAAGCCTAGGAAAGCTTGGATCAAGCTTTCACTAACAAAGAAAAGGTATACAAGTACCCTGGTGCTGAGACATCTAAAATAAGCCCTAATTTACTCATTTTTAAAAACTAGCTTATGAAATCTCTTTTCCTAATGTTTTTAACTGAAATCAAAGCTGTCTCAAAAGGTTTGCACAAAAACTTTTGACTTTTGATAGTCAAATAAGCTTAAACCAAACACCCCTTTAGGAATTGACAGTTTTAAAAACAGCTTATGATAATAAAATCTAACAAGCTAAACCTAAGTACCAGATATTAATTAGCTTAAAACTAACTTAACAAACCTAAATCATCAATCATTTAAGCTAAATTTAAAATCTAAGCTTATGCTAACTAATGTTTTTGGTTTTTATTGATTTTAAGATAAATTAAGCTATAGCACGATCTATTTTATAAAAAACTAACACAGATGATTAAACACACTTATTAAGCTAGAATGGAAGTAAATAAGCACTAATAAGCTAACATATTAAGCAATTAAACAAAGTGGATTAGCACACATTAAGCTAGAATTTAAATGACAAGGGAATTAAAGGAGAACTTACAAAATGCTTCAGCTAAATAGAAGCTTTTAGGCTCTTATAGCTTATCTACAGCTCTGGCTTATCCTTGGATAAGCCAGTTAAGTCCTTGGAATCCCTTCCATCTTTGGATCCCCTTCCAAAAGCTTATAATTCCATAGAACAAGGTCATTTAGCCTGTTTTATTTAAGTAATATAAGACTGAATCAAGCTCTTTCCTAGCTTAGAGACTAGTGAGAGCTATAGAGAGCTTATGAGTAACAGTTGAAATCAATAGAGCTTATTTAGAACTTATGGTAAGGTAAAGAGATTAAGACAAATCACAAACTAAATTTCATTAACTGAAAGCTTTGATTACATGATTAAAAAGTAGATTACAAGAGATTGAAATTGGAAAAAAAATTATATTAACTAAATTTAAGCTAAGAACTACTACTGTTCTAAAAAAACGGGGAAAAAGAAGATGAAATGTGTGTGTGTGAGTGTGCTATTTATAGCCTCTTAGTGAACCTTCTAGCCTCTTGAGGTCTACTCACGCTCCCATCAATCTCTGCCATCCATTCTTCCAATCATTGGAGGATAATCCTGAGCCATTAGATCATATTTGGGACACACGGATTGCCAATGTGGCATCCGTGTGTTAGCCTTGATTGTGCTTCTTCTGTAAGTAGAAGCAGTGCAAATTAACCCATTCCTTGTGCTCTCTCTAGTCCATGTGTAATCTTTTGCTTGACTTTACCAATGAAAATGACATCTTTCTCCCTGCCATTATGTACTTGACTACTTGAATTGTCCTTTCTAACCTTTGATTGGTAAAATCCCTCTCGTTTTGACCCTTTGGTGAATTAGGGAAGACGCATGAACAGTAATTGTTCATGGCGCCCTTTTTTTAAAGTTTAACTGAATTGGGTAAAACGGGGGTGAGTTTGGGCTATTGGAAATTGAGTCAGCTCTTTGTGAAGTGTAAATGTAATACACATCCAAGTGTATAACAACTTTTCAAACTGGCATCTCGGTCCTGGACGTAGTGGAAAGGTTTATGGGCTTGGGCTTATAATTTTAGGTAAAGGTTTTCGGGTATGGTATAAAAAGGTTAAGGCCCATTAGGCAAAGGACATTGTGTAATTTTTGGTTTTATTGAGGGAATGAAAATGAAAACTTTGGGTTTTTGTCTTTAGGAGTTGACTGGACTTTGATTGACTTTTTAACTTTGGCTTGATTTCCCGGCTTCTTTTGTGCTCTTCCGTTTCCCGTGTCCGTGTTTGCCTGTTTTTGACGGTTTTCTCGTGATTTTTGCTTTATCCGTACCTGCACACACAAAACACAAAAACAAGCATATCTTTGCCATTTTTATTATGTTTTTGGTCTTTATTGGGTTTATTTTGATATAAAATAGATATGTGTTTTCACACATATCAAAATTCCCCAAACTAAGCGATTGCGTGTCCTCACGCAATATTATATGCCTTATAACCAAATACCTCGAAACTTCCCCAAACTAAACCTTTGAAAAGTAGCAAAGATTTTTGTTGAGAGAGCTAAGAAATCACAAGTTATAAAACACCCCTAATTCCCATTTTCTAAAACTTTTCCTTTTTTATATAGTTGAGATAATTTTGACTTTCGTTATTTTCATAACTGTTAGGGATCATAGAACAAGATGCATTTCGAATCCGAGAATGCCCCAAAAAGGATAAATTCATCGTTCCCGACTTTTCACTTATCCCAACTAAGCTTAAAACAAAATCACAGCTAAATATCAGTAAAGATGCTAACACTACTCATATCTGCAACTTGTGAACCTTTTACTCCCGACATTTATTATATCTTAAGTGAGTGTGCTATCTTGAATTTCAACCATGGATCACCTTTTTGCAACATACTATGCTTTACGTTCCACCTTAGAATAATGAGTTTAAAGGCGAGATCATCCCATGTAGCGACTTTCTTCTCGGCACATCCCAACCTTGCGGCTAAGTGACCAGGCTTTTGACACCCCACAGAGACTAGTATCGGGATTCACGGACCTTGGGTTTCAAAAACTCTCAGGCTTCTCAGATATTCATAACTTATAAAATAAAGTAGTTGTTGGGAAATACAAGTCAGAAGGTCAAAGTACTGCTAAGTCAGAAGGTCAAAGTACTGCTAAGTTGAAGGTCAAAGTACTGCCTGCTTAGTATGGAAAAATCAACGTACTTCCTTTAATAAAGGAACTTTAAAGGATTATTAGTTAAACGGTTACATTAGTAATTATCATGTAACAGTTACATTAGTGATTAACATTAATTAGTATTTGTGTCATACAAGAACTGTACACCTACTAGAGTTATCCTTACATTTATAAAAGGATCTCTAGGAAGGCATTAGAAATACAACAACAAGAAAAAAACATTAGTTAGAAGTATTAGAGATAAGTATTGTAATTAGGGATCTGCAAACTTCGCAGATTCAAGGTGTGATAATACAAATCGTTTGTTAAATCATTGTATGTTCTTCTTGATACTGCTAACTAGTTTCCGCATAGTTGATAGTATTACATCAGTGTTTCATTGTTACCGACTTGGATTTATTCAAGGAAGTAATATCCTTTACAGGCTAAAGGCTTATTATACTAAGGTATATCGATCCTACAAGTGGTACCGAAGCCTGTGTAAGATACTCTGATCAGAAAACTTTAAACATTCGAAATCTTTACAAACGCTAAACGCCATGACTGAACTGAACCTATCCCTCCCACTTCATCAGTCACTGCACTAAGAATCCCCAATGATCCAAGAGGGTAATATGACCTATGGTCCATGACGATGCGACAGTATATTGCCATCACTGATCATATACTATGGGATATAATCACCAATGGAGACCAAGCCACAACTGATCCTGTATCCTCGTCTGCACCAAAAACTTCGCTTGCTGCTAACGCAAGAAGAAACAATGAGAAAGCTCTTAACATATTGCTTTCTGCAAACCTGATAGACAGCTTCTCAGTATCATGATGCTAAAGATGCAAAAACTTTATGGTCAGCCCTAAAAGCATGATTTGAGGAAAAAGCATCAAAGAAGATGCAAAAGATCTTTTGAAACAACAATTCGAGACGTTTAACTATCGATCTAAGAAGGAGCTCGATTCACAGAACCGAAAGGTTTCAGAACAATCTTATATGCTTGAATTATATGATGCTAAAGTGTCCCATGAAGATCGAATTTAAGTTTCTAAGAAGCCAACATCTTGTGGGCATGTATAGCTATAATAGATTCGGGGATAACCTGGATTAGGATGAATTGGAGTTTGATGAATCTCTACAACTTCTTGAAGGTGTAAGAGCATGAATTGAAGTGTTTCAATTCAAGCTCACAAAATATTTGCTTTTCTGTCCACGAAATCAAAGGCAGTACTTGAAACAAAGTATCTGCTGACCAGAAAATAGCCCAAAAGGATATACTCAGGCTGCCTCCAGCAAGCAACTGCTCCTAACTGTGCTTCCACCAGATTGAAAATCATATGTACTTTCTTGCTCAACAAGCAAATCTATGCCTACAACTCATGATGATGAAGACCTGCTGCAAATTGATGAGGATGCTATGGAAGAAATTGACATTCGATGGCAGGTGGCTATGATAACTGCAAGGATAAGGAAGTTTATGAGAAAAACAGGAAGACCCATTGACCTCAAGCCAAAGAATGGGATCACTTTTGACAAGTCAAAGATTGAATGCTTTAATTGTCAAAAGTTGGGTCATTTTGCTAGGGAGTGCAGATTTGCTAAATATCAGGAAAACAGAGCAAATGGTCATAAGGAAAAGAAGATTGTGGCTATTGAAGATTCAAACTCAAAAGCCTTGGTGGCAACAGACAACAATGAAGAAATTGACTGGACCAAGGAATTTGATGCTGAACCAGTGACATTTGCTAATGAATGGCACCGACGACTTGAAGAAGATGATTGAGCATGGAGATATGATGCAGATAAACCCCCCTAAATGGCCACATTGGTACAAGATGACTTTGTGGAATTTGACTGGAGCAACAAAGCTGATGATACACCAGTGTCTCTAGCCTTGATGGCTACAAACTCAGAGGTACCTTACTGTTCCAAATGTAGTAAATCTTATAAACAGTTGCTTGAAAACTATCAAACTGAAAGAGACAATTTTCAAAAGGCTAGGTCTGAAATTCTAGGATATCAAAATGAGATTAGAGTCATTAAAGTCATACTATAACACTGAAAAGAATGAATATACCTGGGTGATAAGTATAACAGATGGAATTTGACTTAACGTTAGGGCATTTGAAACTAGAAGAAAAACAAAAGGAACTAGATCAAGTCTTAAAAGAAAGAGATGATTTCAAGGTAAAACTTGAAAAATGGACAAATGCTGCTGTACTTCAAAATGAAGTCCTAAACAAACAAAGATATTTGTCTGATAAATCATGTATAGGATTTGGGGTTGAATCTAGTAGTAGTAAGGAAAGTGACAATTCATCTGGGAATACAAATTCGACTGAATCTTTGTATCCAAACTTTCAAAAGGCAAAAGGATTCCATGCAGTACCTCCACCTACAGGTACTATCATACCACCTAGGGAAAATGTCACTTTTACAGGGATAGATGAACTAGCTATTAGGAATAAGGTCGTTAATCAAGAAAATACAAAGTCTAGTCAACTAAAAATTGATAGAAATAAAGTCATTATTGAAGATTGGGTTGATAGTGATGATGAAGAGACTGCTTTAAACTTTTCAGAAATTCAAAAGAAAACTGTTTTGAACTCAGAAAATAGTGAAACATCTTTCGAAAACAGGTCACCTAACAGTCAAAACAGTGTTGGTCAAGGATCTAGGAAAAAGGGACTTGGGCACAAAGGGGGTAAAACATGTTTTGTATGTTACAGTCCTGATCACCTAATCAAAGATTGTGACCTACACGAAAGAACCTTCAAACAAACCCAAACCCATAAACCTAAGGGAACGCAGGGTTCAAGGGACACAAGACCAGTCTGGAATAACATCAAAAGGGTAAACCATAGTAACTTCTCAGAAACTCTAGGTACCCTCACCAAAGAGGTCTTTCATCCCAATCACAGTACTTACAAGGAGGGTTGAAAAGTACTGCCAAGACCAAAAATACACAAACGTACCTCAAAAAGTACTGCTAAGGTGTTTATCCAAGGTACTGCTAGACCCAAGAGTACACAAGCCAGATACTTTCACAAGTCAACTGGTAACCTTACATCCAAGGATGGATCATATAAGACTATAAACCTCAAGTTTTTTCACCATCAACAAGGTCTTTACACAAGACTCCTCAACCAGACACAAAGCCCAAGAAAATTATGAAATCTATCTGGGTTAAGAAAGAAATACTGTTGGATCACAAGCAGCTACGTCCACAATATGTAAGTGTCAAAGGGATGGCCATGAGAAATCCAACACATACATGAGACCCAAAGGGGCTTTATCTAGATTCCTGTGAATAAGGATAATGATCTTACACACTCAAGCCTTTGAGTATGTAACTCATTAGGGTATCCAAGTCATTATGACTCTTGGGTCCTAAAAGAGTCTAATTTTTCTTTAAATTGTTTGTACAGGGCAATCCAGAAGAAGATCTCAAAGATTATGCTATAATTGACAGTGGTTGCTCTGGAAGTATGACAGGAGACAAGGACAAGCTGTCTGATTTTAAAGAATTCAAAGGTGGTTATGTGGCTTTTGGAAATGATCCTAAAGGAGGAAGAATCACGGGCAAAGGAACCATCAAGAATCAATGCATAGACCTTTGAGAAAGTCAGCTATGTGGAGGAGCTTAAGTTCAATCTCCTATCTGTTTCTCAAATCTGTGATAAGAAGCATAATGTTCTCTTCACTGATAAGGAGTGTCTTATCTTATCTCCAAAGTTTAAGTTTGTTGATGAAGATCTGGTGATACTTAGAGCTCCTAGAAAGAATGATGTATACAGTCTGGATCTAAAGAATATCATTCCTTCTGGAGGAGAACTTGTTTGGTTGTAACGCAACAAAGGATGAAGCTGTCGTATGTGCATAGAAGACTTGGGGCATGTAAATTTCAAGAATATTAACAAATTTGGTTAAAGGCAATCTGGTTAAGGTTTACCTTCCGAAAAGACATTCAGCTTGATCAGTTAGGTCTGGCATGTAGAAAGGGTAAACAGCACAGGGCTTCTTGCAAGAAGATTGAAGAAAGAACAGTCAGAGAACCTTTAGAATTGCTCCATATGGATTTATTTGGACCTGTTTCAGTAGAGAGTGTAAATAGGAAAAAGTACTGCTTGGTGGTCACTGATGACTGTAGTAAATTCAGTGGGTGTTTTTTCTTTGGCTTACAAGGATGAGACAAATGATATGCTTCATGACAGATTGTGGGTTTAAGAAAACAAGCTAAACATAAAGTGAAGACCATCAGTGTTACTATAGTAATTGAGTTCAAGAATCATTTAATGAAGAGTTTTGTGTCAGAAAGTAATCAAGAGAGAATATAGTATTGCAAGACTCACTCAAAATGGTGTTTGTGGGAAAGAAAGAATATGACTCTCATTGAAGCAGCTAGAACTATGCTAGCAGACTCACTTTTACCTATTCAATTTTGGGCTGAAGCAGTCAATACTGCTTGTTATGTGCTTAACAGAGTTTTGTGACCTAAACCCTCAGATAAGATCCTTATGAAATTTTGATGGGGCAATCTCCTAACATCATTCATGAGACCTTTTTGGATGTCCTCTGACTATACTTAATACCCAGATCAATTGGTAAGTTAATGGCAAGTCCAAGAAGGCTATCTGTTGGGATACTCTACTAGCAGCAAAGGTTTTAGAGTCTATAACAGGGTAACAAGAAAAGTTCAAGACTGTCTTCATGTAGACTTTCTTGAGGATCAGAAGAATCAAAAAGGAAAAGGTCCTGATTGGATGTTTGATCTGAATTCTTTCTAACTCCTTCAATAAAATTTACATCCTGTAAGGAAAGAAAACTATGCTGATTCAGGAGATGATGGTGAAAGATTAGAACCAGCATTTTTGTTCATGTCCAAGCTTGAATCAACTCAGAATAAGCATTCAGAGGAACTACTGTTGACAAAGAAGTTCCATTGGTCCTCTGAGGACAAGCTCTACATGATGCTCTTGTGAGTTGATGCATCAAGAATCTATTGCTAAAGTTCAAATGATACTCAAAGAACGCTTTGGAAGAAAAAAGAAGAAAAGCACTTAAAAGGAAAAGAAAGTGCCACATACTTAACTCTAAGATACTTCTACAAACACCTCTCAAAGTACTGGTAATACTCCGACAGGTTTCTTTGATCAGATTCTAAATATGATTTCCAAAAGAGGTGTTTTATTCTCTACAATTCTTTGATGATGAAAATACAGACAATAAGGAAGATGGAGCGCCTGATTACAACAACATGGATCACACCATTGATGTCAGCTCTACCCTACACTTCGAATTCATAAGAATCATCCTCAGAGTCAGATTATTGGCAAAAGTACTGCTAGGGTGTAACAAGAAGAAATCTTACAGAAAGTGCTTCTGTCCAAGCATCAAGCATGCTGTCTTTTTGTACAAGCAAAACAGAACTAACCACTAGATCACAACATCTTTTGCTTGTTTCTTAATCTCAAGAGGGAACCCAAGAAAAGTCTCCACAGCTTTAGCAGAAGAAAAGTTGGGCTGAAGGCAATCAAAAAACTGCGTCATCAAGCTACAGATTGGAAGGGTATTAATGTGACTTACCAGATGGCAAGAGAGTGATTGGAACTAAATGGGTTTTTAGAAACAAGAGAGATGAACGAGGTACTATTATCAAGAACAAAGCACGACTGGTTGCACAAGGGTACAGACAAGAGGAAGGTGTGGATTATGATGAAGTTTTTGCACCAGTTGCCAGGAATTGAAGCAATCACTTTTTTGCATTTTGCATCTTTTCATGGCTTTTACTGTCTATCATATGATGTCTAAAGTGCATTTTTATTATGGCACACACAAAAGAGGTGTATGTAAAACAACCACCAGGTTTTGAAGATCCTGCTCACCCAAACAAGGTCTATAGAGTAGTCAAGGCACTTTATGGCTTACATCAAGCCCCAAGAGCATGGTATGAAAGACTTTCCACTTTTCTTTTGAAACATGGATATAGGAGAGGGGCTATTGATAAAACTCTGTTTATTAAGAAGGATAGAAGAGATATCATGTTGGTACAGGTTTATGTTGATGATATCATCTTTGGATCTACCAAGTCTTCTATGGTGAAGGATTTTGAAGATCTTATGCAAAAAGAATTCAAGATGAGTTCCATGGGTGAACTCACTTTCTTTTTGGGGCTTCAAGTCAAGCAAACTACTGCTGGTATTTTTCTAAGTCAAGACAAATATGTGAAAGACATTCTCAACAAATTTGACTTTAGAACCATTAAGCCAGCATCTACCCCAATTGAAGCTCATAAATCTCTAGGAAAAGATGAAGAGGGTGAAGATGTTGATGTACATCTTTATAGGTCTATGATTGGGTGTCTCATGTACTTAACTGCTTCAAGACCAGACATAATGTTTGCTGTTTGTCTGTGTGCAAGGTTTCAAGTCACTCCAAAGGTCTCTCACATGCATGCTGTAAAAAGGATCTTTAGGTACCTCAAACATCAACCAAAATTGGGTTTATGGTATCCTAAGGATTCTCCTTTTCATTTAGAAGCTTTTTCAGACAGTGACTATGCTGGGGACAATCATGATAGACGATCAACTTCAGGAGGATGTCAATATCTTGGAGGAAGACTGGTCTCTTGGCAATGCAAGAAACAAACAATTGTGGCTATATCATCTACAGAGGCAGAATATGTAGCAGCTGCAAGTTGTTGTGCTCAGGTACTTTGGATGCAAAATCAACTGCTAGATTATGGATTTAACTTCATGAACACTGAAATCGATATAGACAATGAGAGTACCATATGCATTGTGAAGAATCCTGTTCTTCACTCAAAGACTAAGCATATTCAGATTCGACATCACTTTAACCAAGATTGTTATGAGCAAAGGCTCATTAATGTGGTCAAGGCACATACCGATGACAATGTAGCAGATTTACTCACCAAAGGCTTTGACTTGGCAAGATTTAACTTTTTGGTGGTAACCATTGGAATGATCAACCCATAGCTATGTTTGAGGGGAGGACTACATATAAAGTACTGGTGTTCATGTGAAGTACTGCTCTGGTTATGAAGAATCTTTGGAAGCATTATGGTTATGCTTAAGGGGAGGATATGAATGATTGTTCAAAGTTTTCATGATTTGAAGAGATTTTTGAAAAATTGCAGGGTTGTGATTGACAAATTTGAGTTACAAAGCTTTTTCAGTTGAAAGTACTGCTTAGACAACTCAAAGTACTGCTTAGACAACTAAGTACTGTTCTAACGTTCGGTCAACGGTCAAACGCGTATTTTTGAGAAAACGACGTATTTACAACGGTAACTTTCTTTGTTACCCATCGCAACCTATAAATGCTCAACTGAATTGCATTTTTCTCTCACTTCATTTCTTTTTATTCACAAATTTTTTAAATACAACCTCCGACGCACATCAATTTCATATCAAATGGCCAATATTCGCACCTGTAACAAGCATAGTATGATTGCTTGTGTGGAGAAGACTGCGCATAATGCTGATTTTTATCAAATCATTGATTATCTCATTGGATGCTCAATTAACTACTCTTTGTTAGTTGATCCTGGTCTCATTGATCCATGGCTTCAATAATTTTGGGCTACGGCTTCTCTAAGAGTAATTAATGAGGTTCCGCATATTCAAGCAATGGTAGCTGGAAAAAGGATTTTGATTTCAAAGGAAACCATTCGGGCTGATCTACTCTTTGACGATGCTGATGGTGTTGATTGCTTTCCAAAGCAAGTTATTTGGGACTCGCTCAGAGACATAGGCTATGAGGGTAATTTGGCACAACTTACTTTTTCTAAACCTCTTTTTAGCCCTCAGTGGAAGTATTTAGTTCATGTTTTACTTCACTGTCTAAGTCCTAAGAGTACATCATGGGAACAATTTGGGACTAACATAGCATCAGCGCTAGTAGGATTAGCGACCAACCAAAAGTTCAATTTTTCTTTGATGATTCTGAATGGGATGCTAGGACATATTGCCAATGGTAAACCTTTTCTCATGTATCCTAGATTCATTCAACTATTTTTGAACAAGCAATTAGAGGGAGTAACCAGACCTCAGGATTTTATACCATCAGTTACTCTTCCCTCTAAGGTCTTTACTTTTATGAGGAAGCATAGTCCTAAGTTCTCATGTAGGATTACACCTTTGACTCTACATATGTTAGAGGTCGTATCAGCATTAACAGCAGAGGAAGCACATAGTGAGAGTACTCCTTCTAGGGCTGCAAGTTATCCAAGGGATGCTCAAGGTACCCCTACTCAAAGTGCTGCTCAAGCTAGTATTTCACAAGGTACTGCTGAGCTCAAGGGTCTTCTCCAACCTCAAAGGCTGCTCATTCTCTACGTACTTAGCTTCAGTACAAGTCGGCGTCTTCCATTAGTACTGCTAACTCCCCCCCCTATCCCCATAGAGAACTGCTGAAATACAAGGTACTAATGACTTCCAAGTACGCTGAACCTCATGAGCTGCTTCTATTTCCTAATCTTCCCAATGATTATACTCCCACCAGATGCTCTCTAACATCTGGAGGAGATGAGGGACTTTTAGATATATATGCTTTGAACAGGGAAGTTAGGAGACTCAAGAAGCAAACTCTTGCTCAAGCCAAACTCATTCGCAAGCTCAAGGCCAAACTCAAGAACCTGTCACAGGTGGTAGCTCCAGTGGTCAAGCATCATGCTTTTTGGGTAGCGAATCAAAACCTTAAGAAGCAAAAGAAACAAAGAAAGAAGCATAAGAAGAAAGTGTCTTCAGTCAAATTGGGGAGGAATAAGGATGAAGGAATTTTGTCTGAAGAGCACTATGTTCAAGAAGAAGATACAGCAGATCCTTTCTTTGATGATATCTTGATAAAGATGCTGCTGTTTAACTCCTGAGTTTTGGAAAAGAAAAAGTGATGAGACTGAAACGTTTAACAATGAGGAGAAATTAAGCTTCAAATGTAGGAGATGGAGACACAGAAGAATTGGATTTGGAGACAACTCAAAGTACTGCTAGACAAGGTACTATTACTCCAAGGACCCTAAATTTTGAAGATGAAGCAGGTCCTTCAAGCCCACTCCGTCCAATTCAAGTTATGGACTCTGAAGAACAACGTAAAGCTGCTGAAGTTCTTGTTTCTATTTCTAGACCAAGAGGTTTGAGTATTCCTGGTCCCATACAAACTCAACCTCAACCAGCCAACACAAGTGACTAGCTCCTAAGATAAAGGCAAAGGGATACAGGTTGAAGACCCTAAAAAGAAAAGAAAATTAACTCTATGCACCAAATCAAGCCTTGGAAACTACAAATGATGAGGAGTTGCTAGAAAAATTCAAGCTTAATGGGATGTCAGAAGAAGAAAAGAAAAGAGTTGACGACTATGAAAGAAACAAAGCGAAGACTACTTATGAGGACAACCTACATCTCTTGCTCAAGAAAGAATCAAAATGATGAGTTTTTCTTAAAAGGTCAAGAATGACAAAAATTGCAAAAACTTAAGTATCCTCCACAGATGAAGGAATGGTATAGACAAATTCACACAAGTCATCTATTAAAGACTTCCTTCAGAAGACTTTATCCGAATGGATTCAGAGAAAGAAAGGGAGATGTTTGAAGGTAAGAGAAAGCAAAAGACTCTTAAGAAAAGGAAAGCTACATTAATCTGAAGTACGCCATCAAAGAAGCCTAAGTAGAAACAAAACAATTGCTGAGCTTAGAAACTAAAAAACATATTTTCTTTCTTAAGGGGGGTTTTTGTAGACTTTTGAAAAAATGCACAAGATAAGAGTCCATTAGAAGGAATCTCCATGATTACAGAGGCTCCAAGATATTGATTCACCAGAATGGAGAGTAATCTTTCTCATTCACAAGAGAATAATCATTTTAGGCTTTTGATACTTTAATGGAGATACTGAATCTTAGAAAGACAGGATTTAATATCACCTATATCGAGTGGTTGAAAGGACTATTATGAGCTACATTCCCTCCAACCGCTTAGGTTTGATTCTCTAGTGATCTATCCATTTATTTGGTAGACGGCTGTATCTAGTGAATGATACCTTCTGGAAAGATCAAGAAAGAATGGGAAATCATAAGATGGAGATTTCATGAATCCTCAGGAGTGCATACGCTAGAGATAGAAGATGGCACTATGATTCATATGCTGGCTGAGAGAAGATATCCTCTATCAAGAGAGTTGATGATATGATGCTGGATACATGGACTGGAGTTGAAACGAAAGTGGAACAGAACGCCATTACTTTGATACATCGGTTCATCTTATGGACAACTGCAAATGGTGACAATTCCTTAAACAACTGAGGTAAGAAGCTTATCAAAATTTTCTTTTTAATATATCACTAATTTGATAAAAAGATTTAAGCTGTGAACAAGCGTTACTTTGTTCAAAGTACTGCTCAGTGTAAAACAAACATACCTGAATGAAGGTACTGCTATTAAAAGTTATTTTTGAAATATTGATGAAGATTTGAGTGTGCAGAAAGAAATTAAGGCACAATATATGAATATCAAACTGAGTTTTAAAGGGATTGAGTGTGGTTTTCACCACCACACAACAAAGGGTATTCAATTCACCATGTCTTACAAACATAAGAATGACTAGTCCAAATCAAAACAGTTTTGGAAAGACAATCTCAAATCTGGTTGATGTTTGAATAATTTACCAAAAAATTGTATGGTGACAATACACCATGTAAAAATTACACTGAATTATTGGCTACACCAAAGCAAACGGCATTTTGGTAAAGAGAACTCAAATCTGTTGAGGTTTAATAGTTTAGCCAAAACTATAAATGGATCCCTCAACTCACCACTGTTTTTATACTGAGAGTTGACAAGTCCTGACAAAGGACGGCTCATGTAAAGACTAATCAAATCCGTTTATAGTAAAAGACTTACCAAAATTTCATATAGACACTAACAACACTATGATTCATGTTCAGTGTTGAAGGTGATTTATCAGTTCAATCATGAATTATTACCTTTTCTAGGTACCAACGAACTGACTACCCATGAGTGAATGGCTACTTGGTAAACGGCTCTCAAATCCATTCATGTTGGCTGAAAAGACTGTTTCTGAGAAGACAATCTGTTTGAGGCAAAGACAAAGATTTTGAAGAATGATTTATGTTCAAGATAAGAGGTTTCTTTTCAAGAGCACAAAAGATTTGTACAAGACACTAGGCTCAAAGAAAAAGTTTAAAGTTCAAGGCTGTTACCTTTCAAAACAAAACAGACTGATGCTGAACAAAGAAGACCAACAATCAAGAAACTTGAAGTCAAGCAATTAGAATTTCAAGTATAGGGGAGGATTGTTGGGAAATACAAAGTCAAAAGGTAAAGTTACGAGCTACGAAAAAGTCAAAAGTACTCTAAGTAAAGACAAGTCAAGGTACTGCCAGTCAAAGATCGAAGTACTTGCCTTGGATCAATGAACTACAAAGTTTAAAACGGTTGTTTTTAGCATTTATCTTTAACATTAATAGAATGTAGTATCAATTAGTGTTTTAATGATATACAAGGACTGTACATCTACAAGAGTTATCCTATGTTTAAAAAAGGATCTCTAGAAGATATTAGAATATAGAAAAAAGGATAGAAAAACACAGTTAAGATTTATTTAGTATGTATTAGGATCTTCAATTAGGACAGATTCAAAAGGTTTATAAAAGAAATCGTTTGAGAAACTATTGTGTGTCTCTAATACTGTCAACTAATTCCGCATATTTGACAGTAAATCAATAGTTTCATTAAAGAATATCGATCCTACAACAATTTACTTATCACTTGGTCTTTTTACTTCACTAACTCATTAAACTTAGGCTACATGGTTCCTTTGACCAAAGACAAGAAAACAAGTCTTCCTTAAGACCCTCATGGTGTTCTTGGAATACTATTGCACCTTTTGACCACCTATTACCCATATAATGCAAGTATCATGCAAGAGATATCACATAGAATCATAACACTTAGTACACATCCACAAAAACTTCTCATACCCTTTGTGCTCTAAATATATGCCACGGCTAACAAACACACTCTTTACTAAAATCCATACAAAATTTTACTCACAACCTATACATGCCCATTAACACATCCATCCTAAGAAAATACTAAGAGTTTTCAAGTATTAGTTAACCATTTTCAAGTGTTGAAGCAAGAAGAACAGAAAATTAGGGTTTTCTATAGTGGATTAGGTTTCTTGGTTGTGTAGATGAAATCGCTTGAGGTTATTCATTCTAAACAAGTGTTATACCAATATTTTCCATCATCCTAGATCTCATTAAGGTTATCTATAAACTTATGTCTTTAACTTTTATCATTTTATGTGTTTACATGTCTATATAACTAAAACACCACTTAGATATGTTTAACTTTAAAAGGGGAATTTTTCTTGTAAACATATTTTATGAACTGTACACATGTTTATAAGAATGTTACATAGTGGATCTAGGACTCTAATATATGTAATGTCATATGATAATATATAATTATAAAAGCTTGTGAAATCTACTAAATAGAAAAGTAAAAAAATGAAGTTTAAAACATTTTTTATTGAAAACTCCAAACTATCGGTTTTGAATTCGACATCCCACCTGGTCATTTTATGTCTTATAAGATAGACACCTCATGGACGATTCCAAAATGATAAGAAACTCGAAAAAACCGATTTATAATTACGAAAAAGAACGACGATTTAAAGTTTACGTTTAAATATATACTGTTAATAAAACATTTTATAAAAATTACTATTCCCCATAGAAATAATATGTTAAAACATCATTAATATATATAACTTTTAAATTAACGAGAACTTACATCGAAAGAATCGCTAAAAAACGGAGTCGAAACAATAAGTTTACAGATTTACGATAACTCAATCTATACAAAATAAATCGTAAAGCTGTATATGGAACAGTAAAATCACTATCAATCATAAAACACTCAAAAGTTAAAATGTTATATTTTGAATAACTCGTCATAAAACAAAGGCATGGACGTAAGAAATGAAAGAAGCGGACTTAAAACAAGAACTTATACGTCAGTTTTACTAAAGTATACTATAAACGATTTTTTACTTATAAATGTATTTCACTAAAACGATTAGATTGGTGATTAGCAATAAAGAATTATATTGGATAATTTGTAATCAAAGTACTATATTAACAAGGGAGTTTCATAATGAGGCCTCTCGGGTGGCTATCGAACGAGTTGTTTGGATTTACGAATATAAAAAGTGTCCTAATCCTCCTCATACGTTCACTACATGACCTCTTACTTATGATAGCCCGAACGATAGTATGATGAGCTATACGACCTATAAATAATCAAAGTGTTTAGTACTAAACGACCCTATATTGATTAGGTTGCACTTCGGATTCTTCGTGACACATTTTTTCTAATGTGAATACGTTGTTGACAATACCTTCACGTCAGGTGAGTTCATAGCCCCCTTTTTACTACTGATTGTTTACAAAATCTACAGGTGAATTACATTGCTTTGTTTTAACTATTAAGACACAAGATGTTTTTTCTAAGTGTTATTCAAGATGTTTACAAAGTGTATGCTATCCAGATTACTTGCCTGAATATTATAGCTAGTTACCTTATTGCCGTGAAGTCCCTTATTGTCTCATGAACCGTTAATTTGCTATTGTAGTAAGCTCGAGTGTTGTGGATAGATCTATCGGACTAACAATCCCCACCTTACTCTGGTCACAGTTTGATCAGGTACCTTTAACATTGAAGAGTGTTAGGTTTGGTTGGCAATCATCCTATATTCTGATTGGGGCAATACAATCCAGTTAAGGCTTCGGTCATGGATCTAGCGCAATAATAAAGTTTAAGACTACTGAAAATGTTTCAGAGTCTACTATTACTTCGATCTTGTTGTCCACCCTTATTTACTGATAAACCTATGATATTACTCAACCTTTGTGTTACTTAGTTACATGTAAATTCCAGTCCTAGTACGAAGTTTGGGGAGCCCGTGGCGGAATATCATAGAAGACGGATTCTGTGTTTATATCATAAAGTTTATACAACTTTTATTATAGTTTAAAAAACTTAAGCATCTTTTGTTGTATTATGAAGCTTTTGTTTAAGTTAAAGATTTTATGAACTTTTCAGCTGGTTTAAAATCATTTTCCATTAATATCTTATGGGTGCAAAAATTAGGATCAATGCCCCAAATATTAGATATTTTCCAAGCTATCGCCCGTTTATGTGATTTTAAAACCTTTAAAAGCTGTTCTTTTTCCTCCCTCTTCAAGTCTTTAGCGATTATGATGGGTAACTTGGAAGTTCCCTCTAGAAATGCATACTCGAGATGAGGAGGTAAGTCCTTGAGTTCAAGATTAGGAGGATCATCAATTGAAGTTTTAATCTTTTCAGTTTCATTAATCTCATACACAGGAAGAGGAGGAGGGAGATCATTCGAGATGTCATTATTTAATAATGTATTAATAAGACGGATATCTCCCTCCATATCAAATTTTTTGTCATCAATATCTGATGATATCAAATCATTGAAAGCAAGAAAAGTGTCGATCTCCTTCAAAATAAAGTCACTATCCCCGAATGGAGTGAGAGAAGGGGAGAGAGATGCGACCACAGGGTCTGAAGAAGGAGTGGAACTGCCACTCATCGGATTAATTGACTTTTGAACATTTAGCACCTCATGGAAATGATCCTCGCATGTAATATCAAGAATGTCAATCTTATGGATTGATTCATCACCATGTTTTCGAGGATATTTCAAGGTACTTTCAACGTTGAAAACCAATTTCTCATCACCGACTCGAAGAGTTAACTTTTCGCAGTATACGTCGACTAGAGCATGTGCCGTCCTCAGGAAAGGTCTCCCTAAGATAAGAGAGACCCGAGGATCGACATCATAGTCGACTACAACAAAGTCAACGGGGAATGTAAACTTTCCTACTTGAACAAAAACATCCTCGGCTATACCGGTTGGATAAGCAACAGTTCGGGTAACTAGCTCGAGTGTCATTCGAGTGGGAGTAAGCTCAGGAAGGGATAGTGTCTTCCACACAGAAAGAGGCATCAAGTTTATGCTAGCACCTAGATCAGCTAGGGCCATGCATGACTCGAGCCCATAGAAATCACATGGAATGAGAAACCTCCTAGTGTCTCCAAGTTTTTCAGGTAACTTTTTTAGGAGCACAGCTGAGCAGTTCTCATTCAAGGGAGTATTTTCCATTTCAAGAAGTTTCTCCTTATTGGTAAGGAGATCTTTAACCATTTTAGCAAACTTAGGCATGTGATCTAAAGCTTCGGCAAAGCTGATATTGAAGTATAATTTCTTAAACATTTGCAAGAAACTGTGAATTTGTATATCAGCTTTGTCTTTAAGCTTCTCCTTATTCAACCTCGACTGATACGGTATTGGAGGTTGATGTGGATTTTGCTCAGTAACTACAAGAGAAGGAACAGGAGCAGGAAGGAGCTCAAAAGAAGTAGAAGCGGGAGACGGTTGGACTATAGGAGGTGGGACTCTTATGGTACTCTCGGTGAGTACCTAGTCTGTTGTCGTCTCTGGTTCTCGTTCCACCTCTTTAAAAGGAGAAAGAGGAGGAGGAGGAACTAAGGGTCCAGCTAAAGTAACATCACTTCGTGTGGTGATCACTTTAAGATCTTCCCGTGGGTTAGGAATGAGGAGGTGGGACATATGCTGTACTTCCTGGGCTTGTAATATGCACCTCGTCCATTAAAGTCTCTGGTTCTTTTTCTACTTCCACCCTAGGAGTAGGAGGAACATGGGTTGGAATAGAAGGTTCAGCAGTAGTCAATCCACTCCTTGTCATAATATAATTAACTTGCTCTCTTGGGTTAGGATCAGTGTTGCTCGAAAGAGCCCCTTGAGGTCTTTCCATGAGAACCTTTTTCATTTGATCCATCTTATTTGACATATTAGTATTTTGGGTTTTCAAATGTTCAATTATTGGTTATTATAATCTTGCATTTGTTGCATTCTAGCTTCAGTCGTTCTCATATGTTGATACATCATTTCCTCCATGGATGGAACATTTGACTGAGCTTGATTATGATTATATCCCTGATTTTGGTTGTAATTATTTCCTTGATTATAATTCTGAACCCTGTTTTGATTATAACCTTGGTTTTGAGAACCTTAGTTATATCTATTTTGGTTTTGATTTTGGTTCCAGTTTTGATTATTTTGATAATTTCCCTAATTATTACCCTGATTGTTTCCTTGATTCTGATTAAATCCTGGTGGTCCGAGGTAATTATTGGAATGATAGCTAAGTAGATTATGACTACCTTGGGTTGGTAAGAATTACCACCCTGGTTATAGGTACTCGTTGTAGCATAAACGTCCTCTTGAGTGTAGCCACCGGCGGCTTGACACTCATAATAAGCATGTGGCCCACCACACGTCTCACAATCGTTTTATATAGAATTAACCGGCCGATGCAGAGAGAGAAGAGCTTCAACTTGCTTAGTGAGAGAGGTAATATGAGCATCTTGAGTCGAGCTCCCACTAGCACTTGCAACTTGAGGTTTATTTCTAGAAGTTTGAACTTTAGATTTGTTTTCAATAATAGTCAAAGCTTCTTGGGTATTCTTTGTCAAGAAATTACCATTAGCTGCAGAATTAAGAGAGTCCTGCTCATATTGATTTAAACTAGTATAGAAAGTATCAATCTGATGGAGAGGAGAAAAGCCATGATGGGGACATTTGTTAAGAAGATCTTTAAATCCGTCCCATGCTTCAGCAAAAGTCTCACCGAATCTTTGTTGAAATCTCGTAATTTCATTTCGAAGATTGGTGGTCTTAGAAGGAGGAAAGAAACGGTTCACGAACTTTGAAACAAGGTCGTTCCAAGTTGTGATATAATTTGGAGGTTCTTTTTCTAGCCATGTTCGGGCTGCTCCTTTAAGAGAAAACGAAAATAACAACAGTTTAACAACGTCACTCGAAACATTATTAAGTATAACCGTTTGTGTTATTTTTGTGAATCGTCGAATATGAGAATGAGGATCATTGTTTTCAAAATCATGAAAAGCGATGGCGGTTACTAGATTAAGTAAAATGATCTTCAATTCAAATTGATTAGCAAGAATGGGGGGTACAATGATTGCATCCCCTACACCATCGGTTGGTGCTTGAAGTAACTCCTCCATCGAGCGGAGGTCGGGTATCGGACCCTGCGGTAAACTTGTACGGTCATAACGTCTTCTTCTAGATTAAAAAGGAGTGACGGTTCACTTCGATTCCTTCGACTTAATAATCTTTTTGGATATTCAATATGAGATCAAAGTCGTCTAGCGAAAGAACGTGTGCTCATGCACTATATAGAAGGATATATAAAAAGAGAAAGAAGAAAAATATTTATGGATTTTTATAGAAGAAAATAAAATGAAAATATTTTTAGATAAAAGAAAATAAAATGAAAATAGAAAATATTTTTGGATTTTTATTGTTAAAATAAAATGAAAATATTTTTGGTATTTTGATTTATATATTTTTTTTTTGTTTTATATTTTTAATAGATACAAAAATAACTTTCAAGGAGAAAGGATATTTAAGGTATCAACCGAGAAACAAAACATGACGATCGTAACAAAATGTCCCAGGCAACGGCGCCAAAAACTGATACGTGCGAAACGTGTCGAGTAATATAATATGGTAATTCATGTTAGATGTGAAAATTGCTTGAGGACAAACAATGATCAATCTTCCGAGTGTCGAAATCCTAACGAGATTTGAATTGAAAACCACTTTTATGTTTTTGAAGTAAAATGTTTGATTATCTTTTTAGATTTTTGGTTTTAAACTATTTTTAATACTAAGAAAATTATACTAATATTAATACTAGAATTATACTAATCAATTAAACTACGAGAAGTATACTAAAATGGTCTAAAAGATTTATAAGATGGATATGTTTGCTAAGTGACGGGAAAAGTTCCTAAAGTGTGAATTAAGGTTCATTAACGAATTTTTATCCTTAGAAAAGACAATTTTCTCACAACGTTGGCTTATTTTGAAAATGATTCCTTAAAAATATACTAATTACTAGATGTGTTATTTGATTATTTTTTCGGATTTTGCCTTTTAAACAACCAAATGACAAATCTAAATAATCCGAAAACTATTAATCAACTAAACCTTTTTCAAATCCACACTTAATTCCCAATTCACAATATCACTTAACAAGCATAAAAGAAAACTACTCTCTAAGCATAATGATCAAATTAGCAAAGCTAAATATTTTATACTAAGCTACACTAATGAATTGAAAAAGGATAGAAAATGGGACCGAATTGAAGAGCCGCAAGTAAACGATAACCACCCGATTTAATAAGCTAAAGAAAATAATCAAATTCTTTCTAGCTTATTAAAGCCTTAAGCTCCACGCCTCAAGAGTTGACCGGTACCAAAAATCACAAAACATGACACAAACTGTTAAAGTTATAACAGTTAATATCAAATTGAAAGATTTGTTAACATAAACACTTGGCCCAACAGATCATTCATCAACCAAACCGCAGGCCCAAAATCAACTTCTACAAACTAAACGCAGCCTAACAGTAATTAAAACGCAAGCCCAATAGCAATTCAATCAAACGAAAGCCCAACTTTAATACTAAACTCAGCCCTAATATATTCAATAAGCACAGATTAAGCTAACATGAATAAGCCAAAGATATTAAGCTATATAAACAACTTATAACTAGCTACCAAATAAGCACTTTAATCTAAATAGTCTAAAACCGATTAAGCAAGTATTAATGATTGCAAAAGTTAAGCAATATAACACGCAACCAAAACTTTTAATCAAATAAGCTCAAACAAAGCTAATAAGCACAACGATCTGATCCGAATAAGCAATATGAAATAAGCAACTATAAACTCAACAATTAAGCACGAGCAATAACGAGATCTTATCTAAACTAAATCCAAAATAAGCAATACGAAATTTAGATAAGCTAAATGAACTATAAGCTTTAACTACCTAATAAGCCAACACACAAACGAAATAAGCACTAATAAGCAACTAAATCATACTCTAGAACTCTAGATTAGCTAAAAATACTTAAACTACTTATATCTCAACACAAATAAGCAAATAAGCTAAACGAAAACTTGATCTAAACAATATAAGCTCAAATGAATTTAAATAAGCTATTTAGAAGAATATTAAATCAGATAAGAAGAGCTTCTAAGAACACTAAAGCAATATAAGTACAAAAATAAGCTAGATCTGAGCTTATTCTATCTTATTACAACGAAATTCCTTGAAAACTTATAAGATTAGATCGAATAAGCTTTTAGTGAGCTTATAGGAGACAATCTTAAAGCTTTTAAGGAGTTTTGAAATTAATAAGCTGGGAAAATAAGCTCACGAGATTAGCTTATTTGATAAGCACACATGCGAACGAATAATCCACTATAATAAGCAAACCATGATTTCCAATAAGCTATAACCAAACTTGATACAATATTTCCATAAGTTGACGATTTAAGCGTTTACATTAAGCTCAGAAATACAGAATAAGCTAAACTAATACATTAATAAGCTAAAAAAAACTAGAAAGAGAAATTTTTGTAAACTAATTCCTAATGTCCAAAAGTGTGAGGGAGCGTGTGCTTTTATATCCAAGCCTAGAGGTGAAAGTGTAAATTGTAAATCATTAGGAGAGCCAATCTATGAGCTCCAATCATTGGCACACGGATCGAGTCTCTGATAAGCCACTAGATGGTTGCCACGTGTTTATTCTTTCCGCTTTCATTGTACATACTAAATTTCGTCTGTTGGATCACATTGCTGTATATAGAAACTTATTATAATTCTCCCTGCCACGCGTCTAAATTCTACTTGCTCTCCCAAAGAAAGTGCTTGGCCACATAACCATGGTGATTTAATTCTAAATCATGTGACGCTGATGTCACACTCTAATTTATTTATCAGATTTTATTTATAATGGGCTTGGAATGGGTTTATAGCATTTTCTTGTTAGGCTTACAAAGAAATGGGCTGGCCGACCCATAAAATAGGTTACAGGCTGGTCCAATAAGCAATGAAGGCATCGTTGAACTCGTATTTCTGCGCTCTTTCCAATGGCATGCTCAAGGGATTTTCACGACTTCATCTTGATTTTGAATAATAAGCACTCTTGATCGAAACGAACCTGAATATACCCGTTTTTTACTTTGTTTTCAATCTTTAGTACCTGCTAGACATAAAAATACCAAACAAACATATTTGCAAGATAATTATCTATATTTTTGTATTTTTAGTCCGATTTATAGTGTATTCCGGGGTTATAAGGATGTGTGTTTTATCACACATCAATCATTTGGTGAACTTTGAGGTTCCCAATAAGTTCATCAAGAGATCGTGATGTTAAGTCTTTCAACTCTTCAATCACCATGACCTTTGCTCTCCATTTAGGATGTAGAACCCTAAGAAACTTTCTAACATAATTCTTGCTAGAATAACCTTCATCAAGAGCTTTTAGACTAGTAATAATAGTATTAAATCTAGGAAAAGCACTATCTATAGAAACGTCTTCAGAAATGACGAATTGGTCATATTGTTGTACCAAAAAGTCAAACTTGTTATCTTTGACTTGACTGTTACCTTGATGGGTGATTAACAAAGTTTTCCAAATTTCTTTTACCGTATTACACATGAAAATTCTTTCATATTATTTTCTAGGCAAAGTATTGTAAATAACCATTTTAGCTTCATTATTTTTTGCAAGTCTCCTTTTAAGTTCATCACTTTGTTTTTCAAAAAGGATAACCTCATCTAGTTTGGTTTCGGATTTTGTTCAATAGGTTAAAAATCACCGTTAGATTAATGTACTAAAATAGTTAACTTAGGTTAAACACAATAATGACTAAAAGCGAGTACATACAAGGTAGGCTAAGGCAATTTGGGTGTAACGATTGGTTTAAGGGTTAACAATGCTCTTCATTAATAATATGGAATCCACCAAAAAATTACGAGAACCGTGAAAAAATATAGGCTCGGAGGGTTGTACTAGGGGTATCCTACACTAACAATTTATATATCTACTAACAATAACTAAACTAACACTAAGTAAGAATCACAACAATATACCAAGATTTATAGTGGTTCAGCTACGAAGCTCCTCTTCGCCTTACACCACTCCCCGAGTATCCGACTCGAGATTTCGCTATGTCAACAAGCTCCCTTTAGGCGGAGAAAACCATTTACACGTCGCTTACGTTGTTTTTTGACACTAAGCTAAATGTCGAGTCCTAATCTTAGCTAGAACCAATCTACCACTTTACAAGTAACATACAATCACAAGATCTACACGATCGTATTTATACACTATTCGATTTACACAATCACACAAGATAATCAAGATAAAGATTTGGTTCTTAGAAGAAAGAAGAAGAAATCACTAGACTATAATAATTCATTTCTTGGCGAATACGAATGTTCTTCTCTTGCACTTGATAAGAGGAGAGGAGATATAAGAAAGAAGAGATTGGATCACTTGAAACAAGATCAAACAATGTTAGTGATCAAGAGATTTAAAGAGAGAAAGAAGGTGTTTAGAGAGAGAAAGAAGACTGAAAAAATTCGGGCAAAGAGGTCTGTTTTTCAGGTAAGAATAGTACAGTATTTATAGTTAGGAAAACCCAACGGTAACTGCTGGCGGTCCTGGCGGTCCCAGATATATCTGAGGGTCGCCAAGCCTATCAGGGGGTCGTCGTATACTGACGCTCCTATTTTTGTCTTTTAGTAAGGAAGATTTTATCTGGTATAGAAGGTTTCATTTTGGGGAAAAACCAGATTTGAATTTTTATGTTTAAATAAATCATTTCTTTTATTTAAAAAGTATTTTGTATATATTTATTTTTGTAAAAATACTTTTGTGAAAATGTGATGGTTAAAAAAATTATTTTCTTGATCACTTAAACATGGTTAAAGATTTGCTTACACATACCTTAAGTGATTTGCATTAGAAATGAAAACTATCGATTAATAATTTGTAAATGTTTATTTTTATCATAAACGTTTTTACATTTTGTTATCTTCAAAACATCGAGAGGTTGAATATTTTATTTTTATACAAAATGAGTTTATACTTTGTCATCATCAAAAAGGGGGAGATTGTTAATACGGATAATGCCTAAAAATGTTATTTATATTCTTTTGACTCCTCTACGTTTTGAAGATGACAAAATGTAAAAACATTCACGATAAAAATAAACGTTTACATGTTATTAATCATAAATTTCTATTTCGACATAAATCACTTAAGTTCTGGATAAAAAAAATCATTAAACATGATTAGTGATCAAGAAAATAAATTTTCTTCTTAATCATCACATTTCTACAAAACTATTTTTACAAAATATACAAAATAGTTTTATCAATAAAAATAATGTTTTATTTAAAAACAAAAGTTTGAATTCAATTTTTCCCCCAAAATAGAAAACAACATACCAGATCAATCTTCCTCACAAAAAGAAAAAAATTGGAGCGTCAGTCTAGTGGCGACTCCCTTAGTGGCTAGGCGGCCCCCAGATATATTTGGGACCGTCAGGACCGCCACCAAGGAACATTGGATTTTCCTGTCTATAAATACTGCACTCCTTCCTGCAGAAACTCAGACCTCTTAGCATGAATTTTTCAAATATCTTTCTCTATCTAAAAACCTTCTTTCTCTCTCTAAATCTCTTGATCACTAACAAAGTTTAATCTTGTTTCAAGTGATAAAATCTTGTCTTCCTTCCTCTTCTTTCTTCCTACATCAAGTGCAAGAGAAAAACACTCGTATTCGCCAAGAAACGAAGTGTTATAGATTAATGATTTCTCCTCTCTTCTTCTAAGATCCAAATCTATATTTTGATTATCTTGTGTGATTGTGTAAATCGGATAGTGTGTAAATCCGATAGTGTAGATCTTGTGATTGGGTAGTGTTTGTGAAGTGGTAGATTGGTTCTAGCTAAGATTAGGACTCGACATCTAGCTTAGTGTCTAAAAATAACGTAAGCGACGTGTAAACGGTTTTCTCCGCGTAAAGGGGGCTTGTTGACATAGTGAAATCTCGAGTCGGATACTCGGGGAGTGGAGTAGGGTGAAGAAGAGCTTCGTAGCCAAACCACTATAAATCTTGGTGTCTTGGTTTGATCGATCTTTACCTTATCTCTTTATATTGTTTGTGTTTCTCATTTATTATATTGTTATTACAAGTAGATAGTTGTTTGATTGGTTCATATTGTTGATTGATTTAACATATACTCGAATCTAACAATTTTAGAAGTAAAATTTTAAAACGCCAATTAACTTGTAAACTATTCAACCCCCCCCCCCCCATTATAGTTTCCACATTCTTTTTCTTCCTTTTGAAATGAAATTATGGAAATTGTTCGTTTATGTACAGATAACTCGTTTTCCATTTCTAAGATCTTTTTATTCAAATTTAATATTTGTTCAGTATAATCTCTAAAAGAATTTTTAGTTTTGACTTTTTGTTCTTCGAGTAGTAAGAATGTCTTTGCTTCTCTTAAATCTTTGTTTGATGATTCTAAAGACTTGTTATTTTGTTTCCTTCCATCAATTTTAATTTTCATTTGTTCAATTAAAGAAACAAGCAATTCACGTTCTTTTTAAAGCATTCGATCATCCTGGTCAACCTCTTCTCTATTATTACTCATATCTGATGAATTAGAAATGATATTAGTATCACCTAGATCCACTAGATATGTGTCATTAATAGATTCAGGTTGCTTAGGATGGTGTCTGTCATTGGCAAACACATTATAGACATCATCACTATTGTGTACCTTTTGTAGTGGCTCAATATCAAAGATGGGTTTAGAATTGTCAGCAACATCTACAATAACCTCTTGAATCTTTGTCGTGTACATATAATGTGCTTCCAATTCCTGATCTTCAGGTTCATCATCAGTGTCATCCCACCAATCAGATTGTTCTGCACTCAACTGAATCCCAACTTCCTTTTGCTTACATAGCAGCATCTTTTCCTTATGATAAGAAGAATCCCTTGGCCTTTTATCTTTCTTGTAGGCCCTTGCTTCATGCCTAAATTCCTTGTAGTTAAAACACTGAATCCTAGTCTGCTGCACTACCTGAGTACCTATATTTTCTCTAGCCCCAGCAACATTAACTGCCTTCTGATTATCATACTACCCAGTCTATCTGTCATACCTTGTTCCTCTACTGGATCTTAGAGTATTGTCAACATTTAAGTTCCTGGTGTTAGATGAAGTTCTGAGGTTGTTGTTGGTAGGTTTGTAGATTTTTTTGAAAGACATTTAGATTAAAGCCATGAGTTTGTTAATCTCGTTCTCCTTTGAAGATGCTTCATCATAAGTAACTACTTTGGGTTCTGGATCATAAGTAGGTAAAGGAGAATTGGCAATTGCTTTACCTCTGTTTCTTCTAGCAGCTTGTGATTTGGTTGATGAATGTTGAGTGTAGTGGGTGGAATTTGGTTGAGGATGATAAACTGGTTTTTGTTGTTGAGCAACAAGTGGAAGTGGTTTAGCAGTACGTGCTAGTCTTTCAGCTTTTATCTCGTTGACTTCATTCTGGTGTTGCTTCTACATGTCATAAAGTTTGTAATAAGAAATATTCTTTAAGTCTTTGCTCTGCTTAACAATGGTCACAAACCTTTGCCATTCTGGTTTAAGTTGAAGTAAGAACTAAACATTCACTTGATGATTGGTGACAATGCACTTGTTTCTAACAAGCTTATTCATCAATTTGTCGAACCGAGAGTAGTACGACTCAAGTGATTCACCTTCCTGGTGAAGTAAACTTTCCAAATTCCTAATAGAGATTGGTTTCAAGATCTTGTACATTGATTGACTCACTTAGTTTCAACCTTTCAATTTCTTTCCACGTCTCCATTACATTATGACAAGCATCAACTGTAGAATAAATATCATTATCAATCCTCGTAAGAATGATCTAAATAGCTTCAGCTTCAGTAGTGATCCATTTCTAAATGTCTTCTGGTATAGTTGTGAATGTTTACATTACCTTTCCCCTTGGTTGTTGTGGTAGTGAAGTACCTTCATTAGGTGTGACAAGAGTTGCATTGGCATCTGTAGTTAAGAACTTGTATTGGTATGGTGGAGTCTTGAGACAAAAGTGGATTAGTTCATGATTTGGTTTGGTGTTAATGTATATTTTGATTCTGGATTTCAACTAAACGTGGTTACCAGGTGCTAACATTGGAGGACGATCTTTACCACCAGCTTTTATGATGGCATTGTGAAGAGCCCTTGATGTTTGAGTTTGCATGTTGTTGTTATTGGTATTTGACATGTTGATGTTGTTGTGAGTGGATATCGGATCTTAAGTTTATGAAGTGATTATAATTGTGGTTTGTTGTTGTAATTGAGGTACTTAATCAAATTGAAATGATTGTTGAATTACAAGTCTTTAAAGTCCAAAAGAAGAAGCTTAACATACAAATCAGATACTAAAACCGCAAGATAAAAGTCTTATTTCACAGGATTTTACAAAGTTCTAAATTGCATATTTCTTTGACATATTTCGCAGAATGAAGTGACATATTTCGCAGAATGTCATATTTCTTAGAATGTCATATTTCTCAGAATGTCATATTTCTCAATATGTCATATTTCTCATAATGTCATATTTCTCAGAATGTCATATTTCGCATAATTTCATATTTCGCAAAATGTCATATTTTGCAGAACATAAATCAGTGACATATTTCTCAGAATGTCATATTTCGCAAAACATAAACCTGTGACATATTTCTCAGAACATATTTTGCAGAACATAAACCTGTGACATATTTCTCATAATTCAAAACATATTTTGCAAGATTCAAAACATATTTCTCAGGAACGTACAAAAACGTGACTTATCCTTAAATTCACCCAAAAAACACACTTTTTGATCGTTTTTCTTGATTCTTTTTATAAAACTAAGTATATCTAAGCTATATCTAACATAAAAACACAAACTTTAACACTTTTAACACCAAAAATTAACACTTTAATTTTCATGTATATAAGCTTAAAAACTTTTAAAACATGCAAAATAATCTTAAAAACCACAAACCGAATCACCTAAAACCCCTTGGCGACTGATAACATGTGTTATCCCAATAACTAATCCATAACACAACACAAATAAGCTACCAATAAGCCATAAGAGTGTCAAACCAATAAGAAAAGAAAGAGAGAAAGAAATTTAGAGAGAGAAAGAAATAAGAGAAAGAAAGAAGGATGGTTAGATTGCACTATGTGAGAAATGTGACAACCAACACCCTTAACCACATGAGGTGAAGGGGTATTTATACTCCATAGCCACATGTTGGCGCATGGGTTCATTTCTTGAGCCGGGATTGGCTTTGTGTTGGGCTTTAGCCTAAAACATAGACAATATTAGCTTAAAGTCGAAGCCCGTTAAACCCGACTTGCCTATTACAATACAAGACTAATAACAACTAAGATGACCGACAACATTCTTGTTTGACTTAATAAAATTAAGGCTAACAGACCATCGTGTCATTCACAATGTCTTGATAAAAGTCCTAGTATTTATATAGATAACCCTTATATAACAAATGTAAAATATACGCAAAGGAAAGTAAACGCATATATAAGTCATGTAAACAAGTAGTGTAAGCAAGTAATGTAAGCAAGTAGTGTATATGCATGTGAAAAATTTTATATGTGATGCAATGTTTATGAAAACGGTTATAGTCTAGGTAAAATATGCGACATGGTTCTCTATAACATTGGCTCTAGATACCAATCTTTAACACCCCAAAAATAGGTCTCAGCAGAAAGGTAACTAGGAGTGTTACTTCATAATACAATAGAACAAGATATAAGAGAACGATCTCTAAATGAGTCGTTTAAAAGTTAACCTCGTTGATTTGAGTAAAAATAAATAAGTTGTAACATTGATCCCATAAGTTTGCATCAAAGTGAAAGACATAAATTAATAAAACGAGGAAAGATAGTTTGTATGCAAATAGAAATCCATGAAATGTATTCTTGAAAAGTATGGACTCCATGCACATCAAGTACTTCAAAGCACTTCATTCACCTGTGAAATACATGCTTAAAAGTGTCAACATAAATTTGGTGAGTTTATAGGTTTATGTAAGTATAAAGGTTGGACCGCAAGATTTCAAGTGTGTAATAATGTATCACATACAATATCACAAAAGTAATTATGACTACACTAAGCTCATGACACTGAAGCTACAACATTGTATGTATGCAAAGTAATGCAAAGATAGTGCCCCATGTAGATGTTCAACCCGAAACATCTAAAGTCCGACATGGTATACATCTGTTAGTTCGGTCCTCTAAAACTAGTAAGCGCTACTTACCCGGACGGGGATGTCAATCCCAAATAGATCTATTTATAATATTCGTGCTTACACAAAGTAATTAATAGTTCATGATAGTGGGCATAGTGGGTTATTGCTACTTAGGCTAGCTCGTAATTGTTTAAAAGTATACTTGCGTCCAAATGTAAAAAAGTCATGTATCTCACCCCGAGATTTATAAAATGGTGATAAACAAGTAAATCGGGGCTATAAACTCACCTCAAAGTATTGATTTTTGGAAAATCAACAAATGAAAGTAGTCACAATATGTCCAATATGCAACCTATTTAATTATAGGTCGATGTAGAATAATGCAATTGAAATAAAATGAAACGATGTATTTTATAACGTTATATCACCACCTAATAGTTTGTGTTTTAGTTTTATAAATCAAAGTAATGTTTACGTTAAGATCGCCATTTAATATATAAGTATACACATATGTAATATTTTCCAAATAGCCAAAAATTAGTTATAGTTTATCTCGCTCGATTTACTATTTTTATTATCTTTACAACATCAATTTATTTAGAGTCTAACTAGTTTATAAAAATAATATTTATAAAGTTTACAACGCGTAAAAAGATTATACAAGTGATACTATGTTATTTCTTACGGTTTTTATAGCCCAAACGGACCCGAAAATACTCGAAAACACTAATATTAATTCCTATCGGCTTTTACACTTAACAAAAATGTGTGCATGAAATTTATGACATTTTCAAAAAAATGGTCTAGTTTTGACGGAGTATATCTCCTTCGTTATTGACTTTCATGACAAAAGAAATGCCGCATCCTTGAGCGAAGAATCATTCAGAACAAGTTTTCTTTTATACACTTTGGCCGATTCGGACCCAAAAGGGGCCAAAACCTTAATTTAAAATCAGGACAGAATGTTCACAATTTTTATAAAAGCTGTCAAAATATATATGTTTCGTTAAACTTTACACAGCCATAACTTCTTCGTTTTATGTTCGATTTTTACGTTCTTTATATCCACGAAATCTTATTTAAATGTACTAACATATTTTTAGGGTTTTAACTTGTCAAAACATTTCTATCCTAACCTTTACACACGGGCTGTTAAGGGCATTTTTATATATTACAAGAACTACTACTCTAACTTAATTTTTCATAACAAAAACCTTCTAACCTATTCCCTTCACCCACTTTCAAAATCAACAAAATCCAATCTAACCTAATCCCATTCAACACTTCAACAACATAAACTAATATATCAAGAATAGAAATTAAATGTAAAACTAATTAAGCTAGTCTACAAATTACCATTTTAAATCAACAACACATCTAATTTTAGCAAGTAACTTGTAGTATGTCAAAATAAATATTTTTAAGTGTGTAAACATGTTATATAATTTATTTAACACTTCTTGCAAATATTTATATATATATATATATATATATATATATATGTGTGTGTGTGTGTGTGTGTGTGTGTGTGTGTGTGTGTGAGAGAGTATTTACTTGTTTTCCTTTGTGAATCCTTTAAAAATACAACTAGTTGGTGATATAACATAATAATCAAGATGTTCATAGAAAAATATGAAAAATGAAAGTATGAAAAGAATATGAAACCTTAGTGATGATTTATTTCAAGAATGACTAGTTTAACACTTAAATCAAACCCTAAATTTGTTTGCTTATTTATAAACCCTTAAGAACTTTTGGAAAAATGCTTGTAAAAATCAATAACTATTTTCTTCTTGTATTTCACCTTGTGGCCAGTTAGTTTTAGAAGAGAAAAAGAAATGGTATATTTTTTTGCTATGTGAATTATTGATGAAGTATACTAGTTCTTTTATAGGCATGGTTTTAATTAGTTGTTTAATACTAGGAGACCAAACATGAAGTGACAAATGAGGGTGCATGCTTGGTGTTGGAAATAGGGGAAAAAGAAAGGGGGTGGTTGCTTGTTATTTGGTTATAAACATAGGATAATGTGTCTTATGCATGATTACCCTAACTAATAAAAATGGTGTTTTATTAAGTAATGAAAAAGGGGGTCGGTTTATATGATTTAGGAGGAGAAAAATATTTAAATTTTTAGTATTATGTATAAGTATGGGTATTTGGTTAAGTATATAAAGGTGGTATGGTTTACATGCATGCATAAATGTTCAAAATGCAAAACGTATGCATTTTACGTAAAACTCGTAAAATAAAATATGAAAAGTTATCAATTATATTCGTAATAATTATATAACACGTATTTGACGTAACCTTATAATTGTTTAATGTCGGTTTACGTTAATTTTTGATTTTTAGTTTACACGATTTAACTTAACGATTATAAATAAAAGTAAACACGTAAAGGTTTAAAGTAAATAGTTTTGAGTTTATTGACGTAAAATGGCCTAAAAATATGGATTGTCACAATATGATTCAAAACTACCAAGATGCAATGGCTCTGTCCCGGGCATATGGCAATCCAGACATGTTCATCACTTTCACCTCCAACCCTAAATGGCCTAAAATTGCAGGAATGTTGGCTTTTCATCTAGGGCAAAAACCACACGAGCGTCCAGAGGTAGGCACCCGGGTTTTCAAAATGAAACTCACTGAGCTATTGGATGATCTAACAAAGAGAGAAATTTTTGGCAAGAGTCGTGCAGGTGACCTAGCTGAAAAAAATACATATTCCAAAGCCTTATTATCAATTTTAACTGTAGTTGATGCTTTTTTAAACTTGCTTTCAGTTGTGTACGTAATTGAGTTCCAAAAACGCAGTCTTCCACACGCACATATTTTGTTATGGCTCGAAGAAGAATGGAAATGCAAGACACCAGGTCAGATAGATGATATAATCTCCGAAGAGATGTCATCCCCAACGGATGATCCAGAGGGCTACAAAGTTGTGACTGAATATATCTTGAACTTCCCCTGCGGTAAAGGTGTTGCATGCACCATTGAAGGAAAATGTTCCAAAAAATTTCCTAAGCCTTTTTATGCAGAAACAATGATTGACGAGGATTGGTACCCGGTTTACCGTAGCAGAGATTCAAAGGTGCATGCAGTAAAAGGTAAATTCACCTACGACAACAAGTATTTGGTCACTTACAACCGATACCTTCTGCTAAAATACCAAGGACACATCAATGTCGAATGGTGCAATAGATCCAAGGCCATTAAGTACTTATTCAAGTACTTAAACAAAGGCCCAGACCGAGCAACTATTGTTATACAAGAAAATGTTAACAAGGTCACTCATGGAGAGTCTGAAAAAGTAGTTACTATTGATGAAATTAAAATTTTCTTAAATTGCCGATATTTAGCACCATGTGAGGCCGTGTGGAGTCTTTTCTCATTTGACATTCACTACTCCTACCCATCGATCATGAAGCTAAACTTCCACTTACCATATCAAAACGCAATAACATTGCGTGATTGCCGACACTACTTCAAATGGAAGACATCAAGATAACAATGCATATTGAATGGTTTGAGCTAAACAAGCGAGACACTGCAGCCAGGAAACTAACTGATGCTGAACTTCCTAAAAACTATGTTTGGGATGAAAGAGCAAAGATTTGGAAACCACGTAAATAGAAAAAATCCATAGGTAGAATTTACTATTTAAACCCGGCTTCAGGGGAGAGATATTATCTCATAATGGTATTGAATGTTGCCAGGGGACCTCGATCTTTTGAATTAACGAATGATTATGCGCAACATTTAAAGAAGCATGCTTCGCCTATGGCCTACTTAATGATGACAAGGAATGGGCGCATGCTATTAAAGAAGCATCTTTCTGGGCATTAGGACCACAACTCCGTGATTTATTTGTCACAATGTTGCTATTCTATGAAGTAAGCAGACGATTGAAATTGTGGGAACAAATATGGGAGATCTTATCAGAGGATATTCTACATAAGAAGTGTAAACTCTTCAAGTACCCAGACTTGTAGCTCGCAGAGGAACAGATCAAGAACTATTATCTGTTAGAGATTGAAACATTTCTAAATATAAATGAGAGTTCTTTAACGGATTTCCAGCATCTGCCACAACTAAACCCAACATTGTTAACAAATATGGACAACCGGTTGATTAGAGAAGCATTGGATTTTGATATTAAAAAGAGTAAGGCTGAGCATGCACAAATTCATTCGTTGTTAAACCCCGAACAACGTGCGATTTATGAAGAGGTTATTGATTCGATCGACAATCAAAAGGACCAGTTTTACTTCATATATGGTCTTGGAGGAACAGAGAAAACATTCTTATACAAAACTATCATCACATGACTAAGATCCGAAAGAAATATTGTCCTTGCGGTAGCATCCTCAGGTACTCCATTCTATAAATATTGATTGCTCGCTTCAATATTTGTAGGAGGCATCCCACCACTCATAGGAATGTATAACTAACTCATAACTAACTCAGAGTTTTTAATTAGAACAAGAATCGCTTCCTTACTCTTACCAGGCGGGCGGACTGCGCATAGTAGATTTGTTATACCGCTAGAGTTGATGGAAAATAACACATGTGGTATAAAACAAAACACCCATTTAGCTGAGCTAATGAAACAAGTACAACTGATTATTTAGGATGAATCACCTATGATGCAGAAATATGCTTTTGAGGCCTTAGACAAGACGTTGAGGGACATATTGGGATACAAAAGCCCATAAAAAAGAAACAGCATCTTTGGAGGTGTTACGATCTTGTTAGGGGGTAAATTTAGGCAAATTCTACCAGTTATACCAAAAGACAAAAGGATTAAGATTGTTCAAGCGTGCATAAATAGGTCAGAACTGTGGAAATCTTGCAAGGTTTTCATGCTTACTCGCAGCATGAGAGTGAATGAGTATTCTACAAACGGGGCATTTGATACTCGCAAACAACAGTTTAACAAATTGGTGTTAGATGTGGGAGATGGAACTTTGCCAGCCAAAAAGAAGAAGATAGAGATGAGGAAACGTGGATTGAAATTCCTGAAGAATTCATCATTAACTCAGCAAGCTCTCCTATTGAGCAGATTGTGAAAGAAACATTCCTTGATTTCGTTACCAGAAAGAGTGAGGAGGCATATTTAAAAGAACGAGTCCAAACGGCCCGAAATGATGACACTGATGCGATCAACGCCTATATGTTTGAAAAGTTACCAGGGCAAACAGTAACATACAACATTGCAGATGAAGTGTGTAAGGCATCCACCGATGCTCTAGACCAACAACATTTATACCGCGTAGAGTTTCTAAATTCCTTAATTTCCCGGTGATGCCACCGTATTCTCTAAGCTTAAAAAAGGAACTCCCCATAATCCTCTTACGGAATGTAAATCCAAGCTAAGGTCTATGCAAAGAGACACGACTAATCATAACCTACCTAGGACAGTTTGTTATTCTGGCCCACATTCTAACTGGATCAAATGTAGGGGCCACCGTCCTTATACCCAGAATCACACTAACATCCACGCAAAAGCAATGGCCATTCATAATGAAACGGCAACAATTCCCTGTCAAACCATACTACGCAATGACCATAAACAAAAGCCAGGGCTAGTCGCTTAATTATGTGGGTATCTATTTGCCCAATCCTGTGTTCAGCCATAGACAACTGTATGTTGCTATATCTCGGATGACAAACCCAAATGGCATAAAAATTACAGGACGAAGACATTGGGCTCAAGCATCGAACGCGGAACATAGTTTTCAAGGAGACTTTTAACAACCTATCATAACAGCATAATGTACACTTTTGATATTCAAAGCATATAAATGTCTATTACTCATTCACACTACATTTTGTGTAATCAACACTTTCTTCATACATTCAATGTTCAGTGTTACTCTAGATTAGAGGTGCTTTGGATATCAATCAAATCCCACAAAGAAAAATGTCAAGGCTATCTTAAAGACTACATTCCCGCAACACAAAGCAACATCTATTACGCTTTTGATCAGAGAAGCAGAATAGCTTTGAACCGTTTATTGTTGTATTACTATAACACATAATCCAAACAATTTATGACTATAGTGTTTGTTTTGATCAATTTTTAGGTCTAATAATTTTAAACACATTCCATATACAATTATTCTAGACTGAAAGTGCCTAACAAGTTGAAAATTCTCATCGTATAGCATGACCATGATCCTAAAACATAAAAACCGCCAAGCAGATAACTTTTCAAGTAACTCAAAAACATATACGACTAAATGAGCAAACCTTATCGCAAAGCAATAATCATGAATCATTTTCTAATAAACCAGACCAACAATAACTCTATCATCTAATTAGAAAACTAACCTGTACCATATATCTTAGATTGATGTTTCATACAACCTAATTAGCCGTCTAAGGTATGGTCAGTCCGTCGATTGCTGTGCAAAACTCTTAACGCCAGTTTGCGGCATAAACCTATACCAACCAAAAGAAATATAACTTTTATAACCATTGATGTACATAATCGAATATCATTTTTAGAACAGATCCAAACAACCTGAAACTCAAAAGTGTGGTGCAGTTGATGTCACTTTCGCACACAAACATTAGACTCTTGCTCAAGAATACCCAATTGCAGGTTCTGCAAACTCTTCCTAAATAAATACCAATTGCAGGTAAGTGTTGCAACTCATTCCTGCTGCATACGCAATCTCATACCTATTTTTGACCCACATCTTCTACACGTTCAGCAGTCTCTTGCTACACAATAAACACTTTCGGGTGAGTGGTACAATTCATCTCTTCTAGGTACACAAAATCATACCAATTGGACCCACTAGAATCAAAAGCAATTCATACCAGCCAAGCAAGATATAAATCGTACACAGATGCATTAGTTTTTTATACAAGCTTGTTTACCACAAAAAACATCATTCAAGTGTTTTGCAAACTCCTAAACTACACAACCATACAACATAATTCCTAATTTTCATCATACAATACCAGCCACAAAATGACTATTTATTTAGTTCTATCGCACTCTCGGATCATTTTCTTTAGCCCAAACTTCAGAACACAATATATTATAGGGGGTAGCCTATAAGTTATAAAGATCCAACTCTACATAAGAACAAACCAACATCATCAAGCCTGTTTACTTGAAACTTGAACACATATTTAGAAAGAAACCCAAAATGCAATGCTTATGATGGTGCTTATAGACTTTCGTAAGATCATATCATCAAGAACCAAGAAAAACAATCAGAATAACCAAAAATCAATAGTTGCACAGAACACTAGATTAACATCTCATAAATCAAAATAGAATAAACATAACACATAAACAATATAAGAAAAGACACATTCATTTAGATTCAAACTAAAAACATAACTGTCACACCCCGCCAAGGCAGAAACACGAGGCATAACAGGATAGGCATCATCACAACACATTGATGACAACAATAGAGAATGTCTAACATGCATTAAATTAAAAACCAAGTGTTATGACGATACCAAACACAAGAGGGGTCTTGTATTGAGGTTAATCGCACACACAGTACATAGACACAAGATTATAAATCCAAGATAAACGTCATCATAAAACAAAATAACCGAAGTACAAAAATATGCAATGAAGACTCCAAAAAAGAAGACTCCATCATGCAATTCCTAAGGTCTCTCTAGCCACGAGTCTTACATCCTTAACTTCGCTATGCTCACCTAAAAATGATGCTCAAAAACATCAACAATAATGTGGTGAGAGTCATAGGTTTTAGACACGCAATAATACTCGCTTTTACTGTGATTATCAAAATAAAGGACAATAATGAACTATCATGAACTTATGCTAGCATGCAACCAATATCAAATCAATATATCAACAAACATAATTTCCCATTGGGGCTTAGAATAGCTGGCACTATAAGCAACCAAGCTCACCACGAATGTATCACACAGCATATCACATTGGGTAGGCGTACCCATCCGATCCAAATCACAATACAATATGGGTAGGCGTACCCCTCTGATCTAATAATCACGAAGCATGAGGTAGGCGTACCTCTTTGGATCCTAAATAACACATGTATCACATAGTCATATAATAGCCATGTAATGTCCAAAAGCAATTTAAAACACATAATCACAACGTTAAAACATTCCAAAACATATTTTGCATCATTTTCATCCCAAGAAAACATAGAGAAAAATGAGACTATGAAACTCACCTGATGCACAGCTACTTCACAATATCCTTGAAATCAACTAAACAAAAATAAAACCCATGTTACACGCGATTAGGCTAAATGCCCAAGATGATGTAACAATCAATTGATGTACTAGTAAGTTTATATTATGTTTATAAACCCTTTACCATACTTCTCATATTTTACCTATACTCTAAATACCTTTAATCATTCATTCTAGTTTTTTAGTTTTTCGGCAGAATTTTGTAGTCACTTTATGATCACAAATAAAATACTAAATCATCAAATTGACTTTTCCCCTTTCATTCCCTACCTTCCCAATGGGTTATGAACTACTGTGATTTTTAGAAAAACTAATATTAAGCCTAACTATTTTATAAAAAAATCAACATCACAAAGTACTCAAATTCGGATCTGAACGCACACCAAAAAGTTTGATTTTTCTAAAAATACTTAGACAATGAATTAGGACTTGTGCTTTGAGCTGAAGTTTATAGATACATAAAATAAGACCTCTGATTTTTGGCTAACTTCAAATCAACTTTTAAGTAGGGGTTTTACTCCCCGAAATCATTCCCAAATCTGACTTGAATTTACTATTTTGACAACTTTTCTTGCAAAAATTATTTGACTAACTTCCCGACCTCAAAACCCTTCAGAGCCGGATTTTTTGGAAACTAGACTCTCTAAACTTCAATTTGGGCACAAGATTCAACCCAAAACTCGTTTTTATCATTGAGATGTCATTCAATCAACACGACCTAAAATTCTGCCAAACCCTAACTTTCAATTTAACGCGATCTAAACTAAACCGTTTACACCCACATGCTCTAAATCTAATCCTGAACACTCCCATATAGTTATAAAACATTAATTTATAGAAAATTTATGAACCCTAATTATTCCATCAATTAAAGTTACTAATTATAAAAGATTAAACAAAACTTAATTGAAAACATACCTAAACCTTTACTTGATTACACACTAATTATCACCTCTGGATCTTTGATAAAAAAAAAAAAAAATTCTTCTCTTGCTCCTTGGCCGGTCGATCAACAAGAAAAAAGGGGAGGAGGTTTTTTGGTATTTATAAGGTTTACAAAGAAAGTTTAGATAATTCTTAAATACATTCCTAATTAGACTAGGACTTTGTTTCTTTTTTTTCCTTTTCTCCTATAACCGACCCACAAACACCCCTTAATTATATATATCTAAAACCTATATATAGGATGGATATGGAAACAATGGCCTCCAATAGGAATTCTTAAAAACTCCACATAATTCATTTGCTGTCAACTAGGACCATTCATATGATGCCACATAGGATTTCTCTTTTCTTATTTTTTTAAATAAAAAACCACTCCTAGAAAATAGGAAAATTAACAATTCAAAAAATAATAAGCCGTCCCTTATTTCTCTCAGGCTAATCCCCAAAACCATAACCCTAAAAAATAATCATCGATATCAAATTCAAAAGAAAATAACTTAACCAATTCAAAATCAAATACCCTGATCTAAATTCGTGAAATCAATGAATCAAAAAACCAAACACGATTGATTATTGATGATGATTTAATCTACAATATTGAATCCCCCCTAAAAACACAAATCACGTAGTTTCTTCCCAATCCCTACATGTTTCTCTATGCAATAATAAAATAAACGATCGTTAGAAATGAAATTTATACATATATATATGTTATTTATATTTTTTTTATAAAAACTATATTTATTACATATTTACTTAAAACCCTTATTAAATAAATACACTAAACTTAAAAAAACACTTACACTACTTTATATTATTTTTCCTAAATTATTTTTTTTATTAATTACCTCATAAATAAATTATCAAACCTCAACATTCTCATTAAATTTTCAACTCAAAATTAACGATTCACACTTCATTAATTTTTCAAACCTTTTAAATAAAAACTTGTTTTACACTTACTATTTAAAATTTTCATTTCATAATTTACTTTCCTAATTTAGAAAAACCTACGTTTAATTAATTTAAATACTAGACTTAACTCAAACCTAATAATACATTTTATACACTTACGCTTATATATCAATTATTCACCAAATTACACGATAACGCATAAAATCATGCTATCATTTCCATTGTCACAAAATATGAACGAAATGAAATAGCTACAAATATCATAACTCAATCACTAATAGATGAACACGCATCACGGATTGATATCAAATACTCATATAAGATCACATAAGCACATAATTATAACACATATAAATACTTTAGTCAACTCTAAAGGTTTGACTAACCTGCTCAAGTCATGGTTGTCACAGTCTCCCCTCCTTAGGGAAATTTCGTCTCAAAATTTAATCATTTTTACTGTTAACAATTTTGATTACCCACACGAGAGTACAATTAGCAGCATAACAGCTATAAGCGAAGAGAACATCCAACTACATGAGTCTCGCCCATCCTCGAGGAAACTCGTCAAAAACCTTAAGTTGTGTAACAACTTGATCCATAACTCAACCCCGTAACTCATCAAACAAGAACTGTCTTGAAATTAAGTTATGTGTTGTTACAAAGCTCAACGTTTTTGAAGAATTGGCTCGACTTTAGGTTTACTCAATATATAACTTTAACCAAACCACCTCAGAACATGTAAGGGTGCACTAAAGTCTGCCAGTAACCCTATGTATCTAACTTTACTTAGTACTTCCAACGATAGCTTTCTCAACGAGCAAGTGTGGATACTTAGTTTTTATGAAATCCTCATGACCTCGCTTCGAGTTCTAATGGACTTTAACTATCGGAATCCTACTACGCTTCAAACTTTTAACCTTACGATCGATAATCTCAACAGGTTCTTCAATAAAACAAAGAGTTTTGTCTACCTTAATTTCTTCTAACTGCACACGCAGATTTGCATCTGCTAAATACTTCTTTAAATTCAAAAAACATCAAGTACACTACTCAATTATTGAGACAATCTTAAGCCATAGGCTATAGGACCGATCCTTTCAATGATCTCAAATGGTCCTACATACCTTGATGCTAACATGTCTTTCCTTCTAAACGCACTACACCTTTCCAAGGCGACACTTTCAGTAACACTTGATCCTCAACCTCAAACTTTAGTGGCTTGCGCCTATTATCAGCATAGCTCTTTTGACGATCTCTTGCCACTTTGAGCTTTTCCTTTATCAAGACTACCTTATCAGTCGTCTCTTGCACCAATTCCAGTACAATCAACCTGCTTTCTCCAATTTCAGCCCACAGAACGGGCGACCTACATTTCCTTCCATACAGTGCTTCAAACGGATCACATCGAATACTCGAATGATAAATATTATTATAAGAAAATTCAGCTAATGGTAGGTGAACATCCCAACTGCCACTAAAGTCGATCACATACGCTTTTAACATATCCTCCAATGTCTGAATTGTACGCTCACTTTGTCTATCCGTCTAAGGATAATAAGCCGTACTCATATCCAATCGCGTCCCTAAGGCTTTCTGTAATATTTGCCAGAACCCTTGAAGTAAATCTTCCATCACGATCTGAGATGATTGACATGGACACTCCATGCCCTGCTACTATCTCATCAATATAAAGCCTTGCTAACTTCTCCATCTTGTAATCTTCTCGTTTTGCCAGAAAATGGGCTGACTTAGTCAGTCTATCGACTATTACCCAATTCGTATCATACCCACTACTTTATCTTGGCAACCTTGTAATAAAGTCCATAGTTATTTTATCCTATTTCCACTCAGGTATCACTAGCTATTGCATTAAACCCGAAGGTCTTTGATGTTTCAGCATTCACCTTTAAGCAAGTCAAACAATTGCTAACATAGGTAGCAATATCCTTCTTCATACATGGCCACCATACATATCTCTAAGGTCATAGTACGTTGCTCCCGGATGTACCATGTACCTCGATGCATGAGCCTCATCTATAATTAATGTCCTTACATCACCTATTAATGGAACCCATATAAAATACATACCTCTATCTTCCTTCCTTTCCATTAGTTGGTCCAGGCCACGCAGCATTTCTGTTGTCACGTTCTCTACCTTGGACGCCTTACTTGGAGCAGCCAATATCTTGTCCTTAACACTTGACTAATAGTCATGGACATTGCGCGTACTCGTCTTGGTTTCACTCTCTCCTTTCTAATTAATGCATTAGCCACTACATTCGCCTTTCTCGGATGGTAACGAATCTCACTGTCGAAATCAATAAATAATTCAATCCATCTTCGTTGGCGCATATTTAACTGCTTCTGATCGAATATGTGTTGAAGACTCTTATGATCCGTATAGATGACACTCTTCATTTCGTATAAGTAATGCCTTCGTGTCTTAAGAGCAAACACTACTGCTCTCAATTCTAGGTCGTGTGTTGTATAATTCTTCTCATGGATCTTCAATTGTCGTGATGCATAGGCGATTACCTTGCCTCTTTGCATGAGTACACAACCTAATCCTTGATTTGACGCGTCGCAGTAAACTACAAAGTCTTCTGGTCCATCAGGCAATGACAATATTGGTGCATTACATAAATTGTCCTTCAAAGTCTGAAAAACTTCTTCTTGTTCCCTGCCTCACTCATACTTTTGATTCTTCTGCGTCAGTGAAGCAAGGGATTTAGCAATCTTAGAAAAATTCACGATGATACGTCGATAGTAACCTGCCAATTCTAAGAACGATCATATCTCGGATGGCATCTTAGGTACTTTTTAATTCTTCATTGCTTCTATCTTACTAGATTCCACGTGAATATCATTGTTGTTAACCACATGTCTGAGAAAACGCACTTTTTGTAGCCAGAATTCATACTTGGAAAACTAGGCAAACAATTTTTCCTTCTTCAGCAGCTCCAACACCAACTTTAAATGAACCTTGTGATCCTCCTTAGACTTTGAGTAGATCAATATATCATCGATAAACATAATGAAAAACTTGTCTAAATACAGCTTGCACACCCGGTTCATCAAGTTCATGAAAACCGCTGGTGCATTGGTTAACCCAAACGGCATAACCGTAAACTCAGAGTGTCCATATCGCGTCCTAAATGCCGTCTTGAGAATATCTTCTCCATGTACTCTTAACTGATGGTAACCGGAAGGAATATCTATCTTAGAGAAATAACGCGAAACTTGTAACTGGTCGTACAATTTGTTGATCCTGGGGAGATTCTTGGTGGCCAACTTTTCCAACCGTCGATAGCCTATGTACAACCGAAATGAAGCGTCCTTCTTCTTGAACAACACAGGTGCTCCCTACGGAGAGTGACTTCGTCGAATAGAACGTATATCAAACAAATCCTAAGGGTTACGAACTATCGAATAGGGTAGCAAACGAATACCGAATCAAGGGCTAGAAAATATATAAGGGATTTCACATATGCAAATAGATGCGGATCAAATATCGTAAGAAACCTTAAAGGAAAGGATAAAAATCTATACCGATAGGAAACGCAAATGAAAGAATCAACAAGCGTACCACGACAAAAGGACACATAACGGATAACAATACGTTTCAAGATTAATAAATGAGAAAGATAGAATTCTTATACCAATAATCGACTTTACTCGAAAGAACCAACCAAATACTGTTTTTATAAAAATTCATTTTGAAACAATAGAGACCGTCATTTTAAATAAAAAAATCATTTTATAATAAAAAAATCATCTTAAATATGATCTTTAAAAAAATATTCGTTTTAAACATGGTTTTCATAAATAAATCAAGAGATAGTTATAAAAAATGTATTGCATTTTACCAATATAAATCATTTTTGACATACTTTTCATAAAATAAAATTTATCAAAAACAAACTTATAAAAATGTAAAGATTATCTTAAACATAGTTTTGACACTCAAACAATATCACATTGTTTTCATAAAAATCATTGTAAACGTAGTTTTCATAAAGAGACATTCACATAAAAGAGATGTTATAACGTATTCATAAGATCATTTCAAAAATAGTTTTTCCCCAAACACCATCAAGATATACTTCGAAAGGATTTTCATAATTCGACATCAATATAAATATATTACTCAAACAAAGGACATCGTAATACCAATAGGGATTGTAAAATACCATAGAGACTCTAACACAATTCTATTGTTTGAAAGCGAAAGGAAGTACAAGGAACCATATAGTCAGAATAACAGTGACACGAACATGCACAAGAGAAATTTATACGAAGACACTACGAACCAAAAGAAGAACGTAAAGACGCATCTGTACTCATAATCAAAAGAACAACCATTGAAAAGCGTCGGTACTAACATGTCGCAGCATGTTACCAAAATCAAAGGATATATAAAGAATAGAGTAATGATCCGTACTAATATGTTAGGAATAATTAGTGCTTAAAAGAAAATTTTGATACTCATACGAGTAATCAATACAACGAAAGAACCAATGGAACGTACCAATATCCAAAGAAGCAGATCCGAACAACCAATATTCATCAAGACGCCGAATAGAAAAGTTAGATCATCCATACCAACAAGGTACGAACAAGGAACGCTAAAATGAGGGTTATATATCCGAGAAAATAATTGAGCAGACGAACAAACTCAATAATCGTAATAATAGCAATAACGGGTATCCGGGGTATCCGCAAGCGATAGATAGAAGGGAAACTTACTAACTTCATAACTACTCATAATACAACCACACATAATATAACATCTTACACTACCAACTAACAAGCAAACACCGATCAATGCAATCATGGTCACAAGTCTATGTGTGTGATGCCTTTATAATTATGTTGGCCACCTATAATTATAAGTGCATCCTTTCACACGTGTATTCGCTTCCAAGAGTACACATCTCAATGATAACGCACATACCACATTGCACAATCTTAAACGACTCTAATATAACACAGAAACGATGCTCCATCAAAGAAATACTTATTTATATAAGATTAAAATCGAAAACGAAAGAAAACAAAAGCCTCATAGTGCCCAAAAATACAAAATATCCGAAAGAAATCATCGATAATAGCACTATGTCGAGGTAAAAGACGGAATAAGCTTATGTTGTGCCTCGCTTGGGTTTGACTTTGCTTTTTTAAAAGTCACTCGAATCCGCGTGTCCAGGCCTGCTATAAGCTTCCGACAAGAGATCTGAGTCGGTCTCCTTCTCCGACTCTTCTAACTACCCTTCCTCTTTCGGTTCCTCGAGAGGCTCCTCCTTAGTTGGCTCCTCTTTAGGATCTTTTGATATCGAGTAGCCCGTAGGTCGAAATAAAACTCAAAGAAAATAAAGAAAATAAAAAGTATATAAACTACAGCACACACAGATCTTATTATGCAACTATATGAAGGACTCCTAGGTTATAGTCTAGGTCAAACCACCTACTTCTCTATAACCAATGGCTCTGATACCAATCTGTCACACCCCGCCAAGGCGGAAACGCGAGGCGTAACAGGATAGGCATCATCACAACACATTGATGACAACAATAGAGAATATCTAAAATGCATTAAATTAAAAACCAAGTGTTATGACGATACCAAACACAAGAGGGGTCTTGTATTGAGGTTAATCGCACACACAATACATAGACACAAGATTATAAATCCAAGATAAATGTCATCATAAAACAAAATAACCGAAGTACGAAAATATGCAATGAAGACTCCAGAAAAGAAGACTCCATCATGCAATTCCTAAGGTCTCTCTAGCCACGAGTCGTACATCCTTAACTTCGCTATGCTCACCTGAAAATGATGCTTAAAAATATCAACAATAATGTTGGTGAGAGTCATAGGTTTTAGACACGCAATAATACTTGTTTTTACTGTGATTATCAAAACAAAGGACAATAATGAACTATCATGAACTTATGCTAGCATGCAACCAATATCAAATCAATATATCCACAAACATAATTTCCCATTCGGCCTTAGAATAGTTGGCACTATAAGCAACCAATCTCACCACGAATGTATCACACAGCATATCATATTGGGTAGGCGTACCCATCTGATCCAAATCACAATACAATATGGGTAGGCGTACCCCTCCGATCCAATAATCACGAAGCATGAGGTAGGTGATTTGATTCTTTAGTATATATAATATATAAGTAATACATATAACTAAATATCAATTAAAAGGAGAGAGTGTAAGTATTCCGTAAGGCTTCTAGAAGATTACTTTTACCCAAAGTAAAATCCAAAACCTTCCCGGGTCGTTTCCTGACGAAGCGTGAATTAAGAATCGAGTTTAAGTTCGTGATCGCGTGTTTGAATGATTCAATGATTTTTTGGATTCTATTTCTACAATCACAACGCAAAAACAAGTAAAGGCAAGCCTAAAACGAAAGCAATTAAAGCCAAAACACGAAAAAAAAACTATAACGGGCTCAAAACCCGAGCTTTAAAAACCTAAATCTCCAAATTTAAACCCTACAAATGCAAATTTAATTTTTAACGGTCCTAAATGATTAAAAATAATTTAAAAAAAAAGAATTATATTTTTTTGACTTTTATTTTATTTATTAAGAATTAAAAACTGATTTAATCTAAAAAATTAATTAAAAATACTAAACTAATTTTAAAAATTCTAGAAAAATTACTGAAAATACTTTGAACTATGAAGAATCTAAGAAAAATCAAAGGGGTCAACCAGCTTATCTCAATAAGCTGGTAATAAGCTAAAAAGGCTGTTAAGCTTAAACTGCCAACAAGAGGTTAAGTATTAAATGTTACAACTTCTAAACGAAAAAGACCCAAGGGCGAGTGGTGATGAGTGTGTGTGTTAAGACGTATGCTATGAAAGGGGGAGGTCACAGGTTCGAACCTTGTGGCTTTCCTTTTTGCAAAAACTTTTTTTTATTTTTCTTTTTTAAAAAGCTAAAATATAAGCAAAAATAACAAATTTTAAAAAAGGAACTTTTATAAAACTTAAAAATAAGCTAGAAATAAGCTGATAAAAGAAGACAGAAACTACAAAAAAAAACTTATGCCTTAAACTAATTTTGCCAACAAGCTGCTAAAAGCTAATTCTCAAACTAAATGAGCTACTAGAACCTTAAACCTACCCTAATAAGCAAAACTAAAAACCAATTAAGCAAATTCAATAAGCCATAAGCTCAGAAATCAAATAAGCAAAAATAGAATACAAGGGCACTTTTGAGCTAATTTTTAAGCTAGAAAACCAAAAAGTTAATGTCTTAAACCTAAAAATTGATTAAGCTAGTACTACTAAGAAAAAGAAAAAGCAAAATTTAAGCAGTTTAGAATACTAGTAAACTAGAAAAAGACTTTGAAAAAAGTTGTTTACACTTTTTTTAAAAAAATGACAGATTTGAGCTTAATTTTTAAGGACTAATAAGCACTTATCAAAAGCCAAAAAGCAAAAACATATTAAATTTAAACTATAAGGAACATATTTAAGCTAAAAATAAGGCAATAAGTTTTGAAAATAAGCTGAAAAAGAGGTCAGTATATACTGACCATAATCAGTATATACTGACTTTGTTTTTGGAAAATTGTTGATTTAAGCCCCAAATTTAAGCTAGTAAACCTTTAAACAAGACTTAATGAGCAAAAAAAAAAAATAACAAAATCCTAAAACAGATTAAGCTAGAAATCTAGATAAGCAGTTTTGAAATTTGCAAAGAACCAAGCCAAAGAGGCTTTTGCAGCCATAAAATAAGCCAACCAAATAAGCTCCTAATACTTCAAAAACTATTTCCAGATTAAGATCATATGGCTAACTATTTATGCTAACAAAATAGAAGCTTGAATCTAACTAGAGCTAACTTAAATTTGATCAGCAAATTGACCAAAAACTGACCCATTACTCTCATATAAAACTGTTTTGACCAATTACCAATAAAAACAATGAAACAGTGTTGTACTTCCAAATACCAGATCATAGACTCATTTAGGAGTGCATTTTGAACATGAAAAACAACTCTTAACAACTAGAATCTTAAAAATCAAAGGGAAAACAGTTTTGGCACTTTAAATCTCACAGTAATGAAAACTAAGCTTAGGAAAACATGAAAACAACTAAAAACCTGATTCAACTTGATGAAACTTACTTGAAAACAGATATATGAAGATTCTAAATTGGAAATGAGAACTAGAAATGCAAGAACAACTTTTACCTATGCAAATTATCCTTAAACCAAACACTCCTTAAGATTTGAAATTACTTAAAAAACTTAAAGACTTACTGATTTAAGCTTTGAAAATCAAAAACAGATGACAAACAATGATTAATAAGCACAAATGAACATTTATCTACTATCAATAAACACTCAATAATAAGCCACACTAATAAGCCATTTTTGGATTTTGGACAGTTTTGTATGAAAATACAATCAAATGAAATCTAATGACCAACTAAGCAATAATAAGCATCAATAAACATCATTAAGCATTAATAAGACAGAATAAGCAAATAATAAGCATAAATAAGCAAATGAACAGTAAATAAGCTAAAATTATAAAAATGAAAAACTTACAAAAGCTCTTGCTCAAAACAGGGCAAACATGCTCATAAGAGCTTATCAACAAAGCTAGTGAAACCTATAAGCCCTTCCAATATTGGCTTATCATCCATAAGCTATAAAACAGAATTTTTGTGTAAAAGAGCTTTAAAACAGGAAATAAAGTTTAAGCTTTTGAGAAAGCTTAAAAAGGTTTTGCAGGTGTAAAATGAACTTATGGAAAGCTTGTAAAGTGACTTTTAAAGTAGATAAGCTAAATGTGCATTAAGAACTTGAAAGACAAATTTTCATAACAACTTAAATTTCATTAAAACATAAAAAGTTTACAAGACTTTAATAAGTAAATTACAATAAAAATAAGCTGAAAATTAAGCTATTCTACTCCTAAACTACTTCTACCCTAGATGATTACAAATGAAGATTTCTAGCCCTATTTATTGAAAAGCCATGGGGCTTGGGTGTGTTTCTTTTGTGAGAGGCTTGAGAGTGCTCTCCAAGTCTTTAAACCTCAGCCCTTGATTCCATCTTTGTGCTTCTTTGAGCCCATCATAGCCCTTGATTTGATTTAAAGTCTCATCAACCAATAAAACATCCTAGGATTGCCAGCGTGGAGCTCTTCCTTTGTCATTTTCTGAGGTTGGGTTAAGTGGGGTGTGACTTGGTTTTGTCGGGTTGCAGGGGTGAATTGAAAGAGATGGGTGAATAGTAATTTTAGCGAGAAAACGGTCTGGGTATATTTGGGGTAAAGGGTTAACGGGGGTTAAGGGTCAAAGGGTAACAGGGTTAGTGTTAAGGACTTATGGTGTAATAGTTAGGGATTAACGGTGATAGTCCCTAAGGACTAACAGTGTAAACCCTAGGGACTAATGGTTTAAAAGGTTAATAGACTGGATTTTTATTTTTGTTTTTGGGCCGGTTTTGATTTAGGAAATGGATTTGTGCTTTTTAACATATAAGATTTATAGATAAGGCTTTATGGGCTGACCCATTTAAGATGCACACGTCTTTGGCTTTGACTTTTCACGCTCTTTCTATTCCTGTGCTTGGTTTTATCCGTTTTGGCTTGATTTTTGTCCTTTAGTGAATATCCGATACCTGCACTGTAAATAACACAAAACAAGCATATATTTGGCATTTTATGTCTGTTTTTGGTCATTTGGGGTCGTTTTATTAGATAAAAGGTATGTGTAATTTAGCACATACCAAAATCCCCCATACTAAACTATTGTCGTGTCCTCACCCAATGCCATAAGTAAACACTTTAGAAAACCAAGAATCCCAATCCCCCTCGACTAATTACCTTGAAAAGTAGCTAAGTGTTCATCAAGTGAAATTAAAGAATCATTGGCTTTGAAAAGCCCCGTTTTGACCATTTTTATAAATCTACACTAACTACTACACGTATTTTTTATATTTTTCCTTTTTCTTTTTCTAACTAGAATGTTTGGACTTTAGTTATTTTATAACCTTTAGGATCATAGAATAAGAAGCACTTCAATCCTAAAATGCCCAAAAAGATAAATTTGTCATCCCCGATTTTTCACTTGTCCCAAACCAAGCTTAAAAACGAAATCACCGTTAAATATAAGTTAAGATGCTAACACTACTCATACTTGTAACTTGTGAAACTTTTCACTCCCGATAATTATTATATATTATGGGTGAATGTGCTTATTTCGAATTTCAACCATAGATCAAACTTTTTAAGAAAATTTGCAATATTTCTATGCTTCACGTTCCACCCAAGAATTATGATTTTAAAGGCGAGATCATTCCATGTAGTGACTTTCTTCTCGGCACATCCCTGGCTCGAGGGACCGGCTTAGGTTGACTGGTTTTGACTCCCCCTCAGAGATTTTGTATTGAAACTCACGGACTTCACTTTCAAAAACTACTTAGGCTTCCCGTCAATACAATTCATTAGAAAAAAATCACAAGTTAAAATGACACTAGTCTTAGTTCATAAGGCATATTTATATTTAAGAGAAAAAGGTGGGGATTTTCTTTAAATCACATATATTACACTTAATATAATTATACGTCCTTTAAACTAAGGAAATCCTCGACCTTTTAGAAGGCTGCAACATCGGTTGTGAGCTGGCAAGATGCAGCAAACTTGTATCAGTCTCGGATAATTACTATGTGCCTTATTTAGAAGACTGCAAATTGTAATGTGAGCGGCAAGTGCAGGTAACTTTTTTTAGCCCGCTAATTTTTATTATTTCTTCTTCATCATTTATATTTATTTCATATATTTTTTTACACTTTATATTACCACGATATAGAGAAATTTTCTTTTTAGAAAATTTAAGTATAAATTTGAACTAAGACTAAATGAATTATTGTTATCGACTATACTTCAAACTCATTGATTTAAGTTTAATTTTCGAAAAAAGCACGTATTATTAGTCCGGTTAGAAACTTATGGGAGAAAAAGCCACAAACTACACTTATGAGCTCTTAAGATTTCCAACTAATCCTTGTTTAGCATCTAACTCATAATTAACTCTATCATTTCTCGTTCTTAGCAAATAAAAAAGATCCGTGAATGCTTAGTCAAATAAACTAGCTTAGACAAGTTTATAAAGGTTAAGGGACAAAGCTAAGAGTTCAACACACTTGATCGAGTCAAAATTTATTCTTATTCTACCCAGCAGGCAAGTCAACATTGTGATAAAACACTTATTTTATTTTTGAAATTTTTTAATTTTTTTAATTTTTTTGGTATTTTGGTGGTAAAAACGGGATTACGCGAAAACAACGACTACAGGCACAATCCAATCGATAGATCCCCCATACAGAATTGAAGATTGTCCTCAAATGTTTTAATCAGGGTCCTCTACGTAAATCCTAAATGCCGGTTAATTAAGTATCTTAAAGATAAACGTTAGTCGAGTAATAATAGGGGGGTTAGGATATTGGATTCCCATAATCATGCTAAGGATTGAAGCTCGAGTGAACGAAGGACAAAACCACGAGCACGAGAGGCTTCATAATCCGGGGCAATCCTGGACATACAACAAAAACCACAAAACACGAGAAAGGAAGAGGCGAGCCTCCTCACAACACACTTATTCATTACTACTATTATAATTATATTAGGATAAGCATGGGTTGCCACCCACGAAGCGCTTATTTTTGTTAACCGAGTCTTGAGCCTGACTCGATCCCCCATACTTGAGCTGGTCAAGGAGGATAGAAATGGAGAAACGGAACATCCAAGATAGGAATGTCCTCTCCATAGATCATCATCGGGCTTTCAGAAAAATCAGAAATGACCTGGAAAGCTTTAAAGCCCCGATGAGATAAGAGATGAGGAGATTTCTCCTCATTAGAAGCAAGAATTCCAGGATTGAAAACTTTGTCGTCATTTTCGGATGAAAATGGAAGCAAAGTGTCAAACATTGGAGAAAGGGTGGGAAGGGTGGGTAAAACATTAGGCACATGAACATAAAGTTCTCTTGTCGAATTATCAGAAATATCATCCACCACTTTTGTAAAAACTCCCGTATCGGGCTCAATATCAAAGTAAACATCATCATCATCCGGTGGTTTCTCAGGAGGACGAGGGGATGATGGAACATAATAACGATCAAAGTGAAATGACTCATTTTCAGGAAGTGAAAGGGGATCATGGGTAAGCAATTCTCCAAGAAAAAGAATATCCCCTTCTGAGTCATAGTCGTCATTCTCAATACCCGGTGGTATCAAGTCTACCAGAGCAAGAAAAATATCAATCTCCTCCATAAGAGAGTCACTACCCTCAACGGGGATAGGAGATGGAGAGAAAGATTCGATTACAGCATCAGAATTTTCAGAATTAAATTCTTTCGGAGGTCGAGGAGATGAATTATCATACAACAATTTCTCAACAAGACGAATTTCTTCCTCAGGATCAAAGTTGGCTTCATCAATTTCTGAAGAAATCAAATCGATATGAGCGAGTTCACCGGAGAACTCCTCGAGAAGAGAATCAAACTTAGGAGAAGAAACTATCGAAATATCTCGATTAAGAAAAGATTCTATAAGATCAGACTCGGCATTAAAGTGATGTGGATCTATCTTAGTAGAAATGATTTCTTCATCAAAAAGAGGGTTCGAATAAATTTCCTTTGGAACGTCCTCATCAGAAAATAACTCGTCGTCACTAGAGGAAAAATCGTCGTCAGCATCAAAGAGAGGATTAGCGAAAGTTTTAAAATTATCACAAACGGGTACATCACACTCACTTTCGATATCGGAAAAATCCTCGGACTCACTTGGGATTGGGACAAGGTTCTCAACACTAGACTTTATTAATTCGTCCGATTCCGTTTCTGGAATAGTGCTAAGATGCTCGTCCCCCATACTTAGAGAGTTATCAGGCTCCTCGGTTGGTAAGACGGGTGTGATTGCAATAGTATACTCCTCGTCATCATCATCATCATCGTCGTAGCAAAAAGAATTGAAAAGTCACGAAGGATAAGTACTAAGATTGGCCACCTGCTCTAGTTGCTGAAGCTTTTTCTTTTTATTAATTTCAATACTCATTCCATTGAAATTTTCCTTAAGCTCATTAATCTTAATCTCAATATCAATCTTCTCATTACGATAATCCTTAATATTAATTAAACTTTTCATTTCATCTAAATACTGCTGCTTCAGATCCTCCATATCTTGGATACTCATTTCTTGAGGAGGTTGATGAATGACGGGAAACTGCGGGGGTTGGAATTGGTCAAAACCGGAAGAAATAGAATTATAACAAAGATTAGGTTCGTAGAAATTTTGGTTCAACGGTTGACACTGAAAAGTCTCATGAGGACCCCCGCAGTTTTCACAACAAAGATATTGTTGTGGGTAACTTTGAAAACTTTGTGGGAAACCATTATCAAAGTCTTGATTGTAACACGGTTCCGGATTATAGATAAACGGAACTTGAGGTGGACAATCGTAACCATAATGAGCATTGTTTCCACAAAACTCGCAAGAATATGTCTCGTATTGGTGTTGTGGATGTTGGTTGAAGAAGCTCGGTGTTTCATTATAAGAATAAGGATTTGGGTCATAGACAAACTCATTTCTGGATCCTACATTGCTACAGCTCGGACAGTTCCCACCATTAAACGGACCTCCACAACACGAGCAACCAAAATGGTTATACGAAGACATGTCGAAGAATTAAACGGATAAGATGATAAAGAAGATAAGAATTAAATGTAATAAGAGGATAAAGAAGAATATTTTTTGATTTAAAAAAAATATATGAGAAAAGAAATTAAAATAAGAAAGAAAAATATTTTTGGTAACCGAAAATCAAACGTGCAC